>ML805537.1:0-40087 GCA_009831015.1 Picea engelmannii
TTTTCATTTGTTTTTATTTTTTGTTATTATGCTCATGTTTTTATTTAGTTTTTGTTTAATTCTTGTTAATAGTTTAGTTGTTTTCTTTCTAACCTTTTACATTACAGCTGTCATGACTAGCAGAGCCCAACTAGGCATGTAAGAACTCACTTTTTGCTCACACATCGACGAAAAGAGTGCAAACAGACACCTTTAAAACAATTGTTCATGGCCCCTAAGTCATATGGGAGGAGGAAAACCATCATTTCTAGGTCAAAACACACTTTTTCCTTGGAAATTTCGACCCATTTTTTAGCATTTATTAAGGGTGGCTCCCCTCTTTCCAAATTGGGGGTGGTACCATGGTGCCCCCTCTACCACTATAGGGGAGTGCCACTACTAGGGTGGCACCCTGACTCTCATTGGGGGGAGCTCAATTCTTGTTGACAGAAAAGGGGGATCTCCTCCACCTTAATCTATGGGACAAATTTTTGAAATTAGGTGGGTTCTGTTCGACCCTCATGATTGGGCTTCATCCTAGGATAATATCCCAACATCAAGGATCCATATCCTCAACAATACCCCTCATTTTATCTTGGTGGTTGTGCCTCTCAAGCCTATATATTGAGGGTTTTCCAAGGTGAAAGGGAGGAAGCTTTCGGGTATCAAACCTTTGATCTTCGTAGATTCCTACAAGGGCTGGATGAGGAGAGATTGGAGAAGTGTTGAATCATCATCCATGGTTTGTAAGTATTCTCTTTGGGTTCTCATTTGAATATACTTGGCCTATTTCCTTTAATCTTGTGTATTCTTGCATGTTCTTTTCTATTGTCGCTTTAATATTCATAGATGAATTTGTTTGATCTAATCAACTAGAGTAGGAGGTAGAGGTTTATCTTTGTTTCCCTTTGCAGGTATCAATTTTTTCTAGGGAGTTTGTATATCAAACTTGGATTGGAAGAATCAAGGATAAACTTCAAAACAAAGGTGCATCACAATATTTCTCCCTCTCTCTTTCTAATTGGTTAAACTAAGTTCAAAGGGATGTTAGTTTCCATTTGTACTTTTCTGTCTTGGTATTAGGGGTCTGTAATCCAAGGGAGGTTTCATCTGTCTGCGGATGAAACATTATGTGATGTAGGAGTATCGTCATCAAGGCACAAGTGGAAGATAGCTCAGTGTACTAACGTGCATTTTGAAGTGATTATTTTGAATTTAAGAAGGGCATATCACACAAATATCTGAAAAGATTGTAATTAAAGAACATCTTTAATGCTTAGGAGTTGAACCATATCATGAGATCGACAGGGAATGTATTTTATTTTAATATGGTAGATTGCAATATAGATTCAAATCGTTTGCTCCTATTTGTTTGTCTCAAACATTTATTGTAATAAATCCTTAGTAGTTGAAAGCTTTTATTTCGATAGGATAACACTAAGGTATTTGGAGGGAAAAAATCTATGAGACCTCTTGTATAAAGAAATGTAATGTATGCCCAACTAAAGTTGTTGAAGGTTATTGCTGCTGAGAGTTGTTCTTGTTGTAAGAGTATTGTACTTGAAGGTTATTATAGCCAAATAAAGTTGAAGGTTATCAGAGTGTATGAGTCCATGTACATATCATTTGAATGAATATAATAGAGAATCATTGTTCCAAATGTTTGGTGTTGTTATTGCTGTGTCTATCTGAATAAATGAATGGTAGGCTTTCTGTTTAATGGAAATTCTCTGTTATTACTTGTTCTTATGTTATGAATGCATTTACATGGTTGAATGTATGAATCTATGAGATCGTAGATAAGTTTCAATTGTTTCTCTTCTACAAGCAAGTTCAAGGAGTGAATAGTGTCCGAAAGGTGTGCATTGACAGAGTATGTTTCGACTCAGAAGCTCATAAGAGATAACGTGAAAATTTTGTGTACAAGGAGTGCATAAGTGTCCACAAGGTGTGCATTGACAGAGTCTGTTTTGACTCAAAAATCTAGGAGGGATAGCTTGAAGGTGTGCATAGGCAGAAACACACTCAAAGTCATATTTTTCAAGAGGAAAAATTGAGTTGTTGAAGGACTGTTGCAAGGAGTGCATAATCTCCCATCAAGAGTTAAGTTGAAGGAAGTTTGTTTCAAGGTGCGCGGTCGATGTTTGATTAAGTATCGAAGAGGTCATTATAAGAAGTTCAGAGTGTCAAGGAGGAACAAGTCCAAGAGAGATAACTTGGAGCTTTGTATGAAAGCTGTGCATATTTTCTGCAAGGAGTGTGTGACAAATTAATTTTAATCAAGAGCTCAGGAGGAGTAGCTTACGTTTATTTGCAGGAAGTGTAAGGAACTGTTGCAAGGTGTGCACAGTCATCCACAAAAAAGATAAGTCATGGAGAAGATTTGTTGCAAGGCATGCACATAGTCAAAATTCGACTAAGTGTCAAAGAAGTGCTCTAAGGATAAAAGGTTCAAACGGAGAACAAGATCAGAAGAGGCAGTGGGGAGAAATATTCAATAGGGATGATCCCTTTAATGTTTCACAAAATTAACGAGTAAGATATGTTCAGGAGGAAGCGAGATCATTCCAGACCGCCATATATGGGAGAGTTGCACAGAGGTTAGTCGTGGAGTATTTTGGCACTTCGTGGTTTAGAGGCTTAGAAGTGCTTGAGAAGTGGGGTTGCCAAAGTCATGAACTCGCGAAGTGATCCTAGCCATTGGCTACAAGGAGGATATGTGGCAGCGGATTGGAGAATTCATGAGATAGATTTTGGAGAATTTGTGTGGATCAAGTGAAATCATCATAAAGTCATGAAGGTCGAGGTAGTCTGGATCGTCGAATCCAGGAGGACACATGGCAGAGATCTATATGTATCAGCAGAAGGCGTTTCAGAAGGAAACAAGGGTGGAGGATGCAAAACCGTTGAAGTCTAAAGCTAATAAGAGGGCTAGACTGAGGTTTTATCCCACAGTCATATGAGAAAAATATCCTAGACAATGGAGCTAGCTCCCACCAGTTAAAGTTGCCATAGGCACCAGAAAATGGTTGTGCGGGTAATTCAAACTTGCGAGGTAAAAATCATGGGCTTGTGTAAGTTGTTCCAGGGTCTGCTAGAGGCCTGAAAAGATGATTTTCCTTAGCGTTTTGAAGATCCTTGACTGGGAGGTCGCAGAACCCCTAGGAGAGGAGGGGGGGCTGCATCAAGTGGTATCAGAGCATGTTTCTTATTTCAAGTAGCGGGAAGAAGAGACAAAGGAGATAGTCTGATACCATCAAGTGGTATCAGAGCCACATAATTGATTTATGTAGACAAGAATAGATAGTCTAATAACATCCAGTGGTATCAGATACATCAAGTGGTAGCTATGTAAAGGAGAAATGGTCAGCACAATTCTTTCTAGAAGACGTGCAGAGCCACCTGTAGCAAATCGAGCTATGGAAAGGGAGATGAGAGAACTTTGTACAAGGTTGGATGCTATGGAAACAACATAAAAGAAAGAACATGATGTTGGAGACGTCGGTGATGCAGAGAAAGAATAAGTAGAAATTGAAGAAGATGTAGTAGAGGAGGCTGCAGAAGAATTCTTTTTGAAAGAAGTTGTCAAGTTGGGACCTAGAGACAAGATATACATCCTGATGTATGAAGGCAATTTAGATGCGGAAGAATTGTTGGATTGGATAAGGTCGATGGACAAGTACTTCGACTATGAAGACATCGATGAGGACAAAAAGGTGAAACATGTTGTCACCAGATTAAAAGGACATGCAACACTGTGGTGGGATGAACTGCAGGCTGACAGAAGATGAAAAGGTAAGCAAAAGATCAAGAATTGGGACATAACGGTAGCCAATGTGAAGGCTAAATTCATACCCAAGGACTATCAGATAAATCTGTTCAAAAAGTTGTAGAACCTGAGATCGAAAGGAATGACAATGAAAGAATACACAGAGGAGTTCTACAAATTGAACATTAGGGCTGGATAGAGAGAAAAAGATGACGAAAAAGTTGCTAGATATATAAATGGCTTGAGATATGAAATCCAGGATGAAATCAGCATGATGATAGTAAGGACAATGGAAGATGCTTATCAGATTGCGCTGACGGCAAAGGAGAAGTTGGCCAGAAAATAGAGCCAACGAAGAAGAGGAAGAAGTCTAAAAAAAGGCAAAGGAATTTTCCATGACAAGGCACAAAAGCCCAAGTTTGAGACTGAAAAACCACATAATCACTCAGAAAGAGGAGGAATTTCCCGAGGGAAACAGTATGGTGGAAGAAACTCTTTTCCTCGAGGAAGAGGAAGAGGCAGAGGAGGAGAAGTGAAGTGTTATGCTTGTGGAAAGACATGATGCATGTATTGGGAATTCCCTGAGAAAAAGAAAGAAGGATGAGGTGAATCTCACATTTCAGAAGTGAAGAAGAGGAATGTTGAAGCAGAAGGTGTTGAATATGGGAAGTATTTGATGATGAAGAAGGTTCTCTTGAAGCAAGAGTCAAAGGTTGAAAAACCAGTGTAGAGGAAAATTTTGTTCAGAACTACTTGCAAGACTAAAGATAGAGTATGCAAGGTGATAATTGACAATGGGAGCATTCATAAATTAGTATCCATGGAGATGGTGGAGAAATTGGAGCTAGAGACAACTGCACATATGAGTCCATATAGATTCTCATGGTTGTAGAAAGGACACCAGGTAACTGTAACTAAAGAATGCCTAGTTGAATTTAAGATAGGAGGATATAGAGAAGAGATTTTGTGTGATGTGATTCCCATGGATGTATGTCATGTTTTGTTGGGGAGACCATGGCAGTATGACATAAATTTCATTCATGATGGGAGAAAAAATATTTATACCTTGGAGAAGAATGGTAGGACACATTTGTTGCTGCCAATTGAGGAAAAGAAAGTAAAGGAAGAAGTGCGCACAAGTATACTTCTCATGAGTGGGAAGGAAATCTTGAGTGAAGTCAAGAAGGAACAGGAGATGCAATTTGTTGTGGTAAGGAAACCCAAAGTCATCCTTACAATTACTTATATGGATGATCTACCTAAATTTTTTTAGGAGTTGTTAGAAACTTTTTCTAACATAGTAGTGGATGAGTTACCGAGCACATTGCCACCCATTAGGATTATCAACCATGACATTGATCTAATACCAGGAGTGAGTCTGCCAAACAAAGTAGCGTACACATTAATACCTCAAGAGAATGAGGAGGTAAAGAGACAAGTCCAATATTTGATGGACAAGTGTTTGGTCAGAGAAATCTTGAGTCCATGCGCAGTACCAATTGTGTTGAGTCCAATAAAGGATGGAGGATGGAGAATGTGTATAGACTCAAGAGTCATAAACAAGATCACCATCAGCTACATATTTTCTTTGCCGAGGATGGATAACTTAATGGACTGTTTGAGTGGAGAAAATTACTTTTCAAAGATAGACTTCAAAAGTGGATATCACCAAATAAGAATGAGAGAAGGTGATGAGTGGAAAACATCCTTCAAGACAAATGAAGGGTTGCATGAGTGGCTTGTTATGCTGTTTGGCTTAACAAACTCCCCAAGTACTTTTATTAGGTTGATGAATGAGGTATTGAGAGATTTTATTGGTAATTTTGTGATTGTATATCTGGATGATATATTAGTCTTCAGTAAAATTGAAGAAGAGCATTTGAGGCATTTAGCTTTAGTGATGAGAAGATTGTAGCGGGAAAAGTTTTTGATAAATCTGAAGAAATACTCTTTTATGAAGACAAAACTCATTTATTTAGGTTTTGTAATCTCTTCAAATGAATTGAAGATGAATCCATAAAAGGTGAGATAAATCAGAGAATGGGCATTGTCAAGAAGCATATTCGAGGTGAGAAGCTTCCATGGATTAGCAAGTTTCTATAGGAATTTCATCAGAAATTTCAGTGGAATTTGTACACTGATGATGGATATGGTGAAGAAGAGACACAAGTCTTTTAAGTGGATGGAAGAAGCCGAGAAAATATTCAGGATATTAAAGGAAAAGATAACTGAACAACCGATTCTAGTCTTGCTAGATTTTGGGAAGACATTTCAAGTAAGATGTGATGCTAGTAGAGTTGCAATTGGAGCAGTCTGAAGCCAAGATAATAAACCTGTTTCATATTTCAGTGAGAAGCTGAATCACACTAAGAGAAAGTACTCCACATATGATAAATAATTTTATGCAATAATTCAAGCCTTGAAGAAATGGATGCACTACCTTGTTCCAAAAGAGTTTGTTTTGTATAGTGATAATCAAGATTTACAATTCATAACCAGATAGGAGAAGTTAAATTAAATACATGCTAAGTGGATAGAGTTTATGAAAAAATTTACTTTTTCATTAAACATATTTCTGGTAATGCTAAAAAAAGTTGTTGATGCATTGAGCAGGACATGTCTAATTCTGCAGGAGTTTCAAGTGAGAACCTTAGGGTTTGAACACCTTAAGGATATGTATTATAATGACCAATATTTTAAAGAGGCATATGAAGCATGTGCAAACCATTTTCTCAGAGACAGAAGCCAATGGACATAGTATCTGATTCAAGATGGATTTTTGTTTAAAGGTTTCTAGTTTTGAATACTAAAATGCTCGATGAGGGAGAATCTACTGAAGGAAAAACATAGTAGAGGTCTAGTAGGACATTTTGGCCATGACAAGACGTTTTCAAAGTTGAGAAGTTCATACTATTGGCCATGTATGAGGGCAGAAGTGAAGAAATTTTTAAACAGATGTAAGATTTTCCAGTATGCAAAAGGAAAGAGACAGAACATTGGATTGTATCGACCATTGCCTATTCCAGATAGGCCTTGGGATGCAACAAGCATGGATTTCGTGTTAGGATTGCCAAGGACACAAAGGGGAAGTGATTCCATATTTTTGTTAGTTGATATATTTTTAAATATGGAACACTTTATCCCATGCCAGAAAACTAATGATGCAATGCACATTGCAAATTTGTTTTTCAAGAAAGTTGTGAGACTTCATGGGTTTCCTAAGAGTATTGTCTCAAAAAGAGACACTAAATTTGTTGGTCATTTCTGGAGAACATTGTGGAAGAAGTTGGGGATAGAATTGTATTTTAGTTTAGCATATCACCATCAAACGGATGGACAGACTGAGGTGGTAAATTGGAGTTTATGAAATGTGTTGAGGAGTTTGGTCACTAAACATCGTAGCCAGTGGGATAAAATTTTGTCACAAGAAGAGTTTGCATACAATGACTCACAAAACAAAAGTACATGAAAGAGCCCATTTCAGATAGTATATGGGATGAATACAAGAGGAGTATCAGAGTTGAGAGATCTGGATCAGAATGGATTCATAAGAACTAGATCAGAAGACTTCGCTACAGAAATGGATAAGCTCCATAATTAGATCAAAGAGCAGTTGCAGAACAATAGCAGAGAGCACAAATGCAGAGTTGATCAACATAGGAGAAAAATTCAATTTGAAGTGTAAGATCAAGTTTTAGCACATCTCAAGAAGGAAAGGTTCCCAAGTGGAACATATAACAAGATGAAGCTGAAGAACATAGGATCATGCAATATTCTAAGGAAATTTGATGAAAATGCTTATGAGATAGAGCTTTCAGAAGATGTGGGTATATCGCCCATATTCAACATTTCAGACTTGTACCCTTATAGGGAAGATGACACGAGAGAGTTAGAAGATCAAATAGAGATCCAGTGGGAGAAGAAAATTCCTTTAGCAGAAAATCCATAGATGGAGAAGATCATAGATCGAAGAATTGGTAAGAAGACCAGGAGAGAGATTTATTTTGAGTATTTGGTAAAGTGGAAAATAAACCCAATAGAAGATGTCAGTTGGGTAAATGCAGTAGGTATTCATAAGAATGGAAAGTCAGTGCAGGAGCTCATGGATGGGAGTCCATGAATTTTTGTCCAGAGGAGTATGATGCAGGAGCATCGTCATTAAGGCACAAGTGGAAGATAGCTCAGTGCACTAGCATGAATTTTGAAGTGATGATTTTGAATTTACGAAGGGCACATCACACAAATATCTGAAAATATTTTAATTAAAGAACATATTTAATGCTTAGGAGATGAACCATCACATGAGATCGATGTGGAATGTATTTTCTTTTAATATGGTAGATTGCAGTACATATTTAAAGCGTTTTCTCTTATCTGTCTATCTCAAACATTTATTGTAATAACTCCTTAGTAGTTGAAAGATTTTATTTAGATAGGATAGCACTAAGGTAGTCGAAGGGAAAAGATATATGATCCCTCTTATATAAATAAATGTAATGTATGCCCAAATGAAGCTGATGAAGGCTATTGCTGCCGAGACTTGTTGTTGTTGTAAGAGTATTGTAGTTGAAGGTTATTGTAGCCAAAGACACTTGAATCTTATTAGAGTGTATGATTCCATGTACATATCATTTGAATGAATATCATAGAGAAGCATTGTTCCAAATGTTTGGTGTTGTTGTGACTGTGTCTATCTGAATGAATGAATGGTAGGCTTTTTGTTTAACAAAAATTCTGTGTTTTTACTTGTTCTTATGTTATAAATGCATTTACATGGTTGAATGTATGAATCTGTGAGATAGTATATAAGTTTAAATTGTTTCTCTTCTATGAGAAAGTGAAAGGAGTGCATAGTGTCTACAAGGTGTGCGTTGACAGAGTCTATTTTGAATCAGAAGCTCAAAAGAGATAACGCGAAACTTTTGTTTGCAAGGAGTGCATAAGTGTCCACAAGGTGTGCGTCGACAGAGTCTGTTTTGACTCGGAAATCCAGGAGGGATAGCTTGAAGGTGTGCATAGGAGGAAATTCACTCATATTCATAGTGTTCAAGAGGAACAATTGAGCCATGGAAGGACTATTTCAAGGAATGCACAGTCGTCCATTAAGAGTTAAGTGGAAGGAAGTTTGTCGCAAGGTGCATGTAGGGTCGATATTTGATTAAGTATCGAAGAGGTCATTTTGAGAAGTTTAGAATGTCGAGGAGGAACAAGTCCAAGAGAGATAACTTGTAGCTTTGTATGCAAGGTGTGCATATTGTCCGCAAGGAGTGCATGATAGAGTCTTTTGACTCGGGAGCTTAGGAGGAGTAGCTTATGTTTATTTGCAAGAAGTGTTAGACAGTTGGCTTAGGTTGATGGAAAATTGGTATGTATTGTTGGTTGTCATTTATTTCAACCATTGGAGAGTGATATTGTAGATTGATTTCAACCCTTAGTGATTGAATTCAACCCTTTGAGAAACTTCGATAGTGAATTCCGGTAGCACAAAGGTTTGGGTAATGGACCCAAGTTTGTTTGATTTATAATGGTATGAGTTTTAATATATTTTAAGGTAAGAATATTCTATATGGGTATTACATGTCATTCCATTTCTTTTGGTATGTGTAACATCACATAACTCCTCACGTTTAGAGAGTTATGGCCATGTGAAGTTGGAGAACCCAGTTTGGGTAATGGACCCACGTTTGTTTGATGTATAATGTAATGAGTTTTGATATATTTGTTGTTAATATTATTCTATATGGATATTACATGTCATGCCATTTTTGTTGGTATGTGGAACGTCACATAACTCCTCACAGTTTGAGAGTTATGGCCTTACAAAGTTGGAGGACCCTCATATGTTGGCTTGAAGCCCCAAAAGGTCAAAGTAGTCAAAGTGGTTTAAGAGATTTTAGAAGGTAAATAATAAAGTGAAGTGATGAATGTACTATAATTCAAAGTGAATACAAAATAAATTATTTAAATAATAAATTTAATGGAGAAATTAGAAGTGGGTTAACCCTAAAATAAGGAAAGTGGGCAAAGTGACCTAGAAGATGTTTTTAAGGAAGCTGCTTGGAGAGTATAAATAAGAGGCAAGGCTCTCTCATTTTAGATCACACTTGAGCATATTGAATACCTATATGTGTTTGAGGTAACCAAAGGATATATAAGCTGAATTTATGAGGGAAGGTGAACACAATAAGGCTGAAATTCAAGGAAGGATAAATTCTTTTGATGATGCTTTCTAAGGTATGTTATTTACAGGTCATCTCACCATTTTCGCAAAAAATATTTTTATAGAATGATTCAAAACGTGAAATTGCTATACCATTGAGGAAACATATCCAAGTATATGTGTTAAATAATTCATCTTGTGGGTCATTGTATTTTTGGAGTTACACTCTGTGGAAAACAGGGTTTGTGGCTAGTCCTGAAACTAGTCTAAAACAAGTGTTTTGGGTAAAAACGTCATAAATTCTTCATAACATATCAAAATTAAGTAAGACCAAATGTGTTGGTTAGAGTATAGTCTATATTATTCTATGTAAAATTTTCATATCCATTCAACAAATATTCCTTGTAGGGCACGCTCTACAAGGTCGCTCTATAGAATAAGCCAGAATTCAGCAAGGTATGCCATTTTTTCTATAAGTCCTTTTTTGAGAGGTTCCAAGTAGTGACACCTGGAGGAATTGCATAAACAATCTGAAGAACATTTTTATCAGTTTCGGATCTTTATTCATTACAGGTACATAGTTATGATTATTTCAAGTTAGGGTTGTTGACTAATCCAAAACTAGTTATGTGAGACTAAAGAAAAGTTTGATGAAAATGCTAGTCTCTTGTTGTTAAAGTTAAGGAAGGTTTGTAGGTATGTGATCATATACACTAGGTCTATTACAGATTTACAAATCATATTTGGATGATGAAATTGATGAGGGATTTTGGTTAAGGTACATGTTGGGTACATGGTTGAGACAAGTAGTTGATGAGTTGGCACATACATGAGGTGTATAGTTGATGATGTTGGTATATCTTGATGAGTCATAGTTGATGAGTAGTTGATACATTATTGGTACATACTTGGTTCATGGTTGGAGGCACTTTTTAGTAGTATTTTTGACACATGGTTTATGGAGGATGTAGCATACTTGTATTATTAGAAGCACATATTGATCTTGGTGATGATTATGAGTTGTTGTGTTATGCTTGGTTGATGCACATCTTTGAGATTTGTCTTGGTGATTAGATCTGATTTGGTTGATAAGATTGATGAGACGGGTTGTTGTGATAGGTTGTTTGGATAGGTTGTTGTGAAAAGTTATTTGTATAGGTTTGGTGCATGGTTGATGCACTTGTTCATGGTACAAGTTTTGTATAGGTTGGTGCATGGTTGATTCACTTGTTTATGGTACAAGTTGATTAAATGTTGTTTGGTACAGGTTGGTGCATGGTTGATGCACTTTTTTATGGTACTATTTGATTATGGGTTGAGGTACAGATTGATGCATGCTTGATGCATGGTTCAGGTTATTGGTACGGGTTATTTGGTGCAGGTTGATTGGTATAGGTTTACAATAGTATATCTCATAGTGATAGTGTGACAGTGGTTCCATAATTCTACTTATACGCCAGGGAGGTTGGACGGGGCAAGGACAGGTGGTTGTATCCACCTTCTGATTGTAGTCGGATAACATAGGGGGTTGTAGCCTCCTTCTGGTTGTAGCTATAGAATTGGGGAGTTGGAGCTTCCCTCGGGTTGTAGCCTGAGAAACTAGGGAGTTGGAGCCTCCTTCCAGTTGCAGTTGGAAAACAAAGGAAGTTGGTGCTTCCAATGAATGTAATTTTTCAAGACATATAAGAAAAATAATTTTGTGGTTTTCTCCCGATTTGTGTTTCCACGTAAAACATGTGTGTATTGTGTATGTGTATGATTGTTCATTTGTTCATTTCTTATTTACTCAATAGTTATTGGATGATAATGATACATTGATACAACACTTGGATTATATGGATAAAAAGGATCAAATTTCTCTATTACTGATTCACCCCCCCCTCTCAATAATCCAGTAGGAAGTGTGAAGAATTGTTGCAAGGTGTGCACAGTCATCCACAAAGAATCTAAGTCATGGAGAAGACCCCTTGCAAGGAATGCATAGAGTCAAAAATCAACTAAGTGTCGAAGAAGTGCTCTAAGGAGAAAAGGTTCAAAGGGAGAACACGCTCAGAAGAGGCAGTGGGGAGAAATCTTCAATAAGGAGGAGCCCTTTAAGATTTCACAAAATTAATGAGTAATATATGTTCAGGGTGAAGCGAGATTGTTCCATACCACCATATATGCGAGAGTTGCACAGAGGTTAGTCATGGAGTATTTTGGCACTTACTGGTCCATAGGCTTAGAAGTTCTTGAGAAGCGGGCTTGCCGAAGTCGTGAAATCGCGAAGTGATAGTAGCCATTCTCTACGAGGAGGATACATGGCAGTGGATTGGAGAATTCGAGAGATAAAGTCCAGAGAATTTGCATGGAACAAGTTCAATCATCGTGAAGTCGTGAAGGTCGAGGTAGTCTGGGCCGTTGGATCCAGGAGGACAGGCGACATATATCTGTGTGTATCGACAGAAGGCATTTCAAAAGGAAAAAAAGGTGGAGGTCACAAAACCATCGAAGCCCGAATTTAAGAAGAGGGTTGGCCCAAGGTTTTAGCTCACGGTCATATAAAAAAAATAGCCTAGCCAGTGGAGCTAGCGCCCACCAGTTAAAGTTACCAGAGGCGCAAAAAAATGACCGTGTGAGTAATTCAAACCTGTGAGGTAATAATGGGGGGTCTATGTAAGTTGTTTCAGGGTCTGTTAGAGGCCCTAAAAGCCGATTTGTCTTAGTGTTTTGAATATCCTTGACCGGGATGTCACAAAACCCTTAGGAGAGGAGGGGGGGTTGCATCCTTTCGTAACAAAAATTGGTGACTCCACTAGGGAGTACTTTCAATAGTATTTACTTGGATCATCTCAAGCCTTTTCCTACCATTATATATTTTTTTCTTCTTTATTCTAATCTACTTCCCCTTATCTCTTCCTCATTTAAGAGTTTACAGAGCCTCCTTTTAGTCCCTATTGAGTCTGATCCTATGGAATCCATTCTTTATGAATTTTATAGATAGGTGGCTCTCCCTTGATTTGTACAATAGGGGCCACCATTTCTAGGGTGGCACACCCCTGTAGTGTATACTAGAGTGCCATGCCGCCATGTCCCCTTGAGAACAGGGGCGTCAATGCCCTATTTTAGGGTTTTCTTTTATTTTTTCTTGCTCTTTCTCAATCTAATATTGAGGGGATTTTTTCCCAGAGACTCCTTGACTGTATTTGACTTTTTTTGCCTAAGAATCTAAAATTTATGACTCATTTATGTTTCTCCCTTGAATTTGCAAATTTTCTCGTAGCTGTGATCCCCTAGGGTTCACAGGATCTCTTGGTTCTTCCTTCCTGAGTTTTTTTTATCTTCGTATCAAAAAGATTTCATATTGCTTGGATGTGTAAGATTGTTCATCAACTAGGGTTTGAAAATATTGCTTGGTAATGAGCCTTCTTGTCTTCATTGAAAAATCTTGCATTTTTTTTATGATTAGGAATCTTTTTCTTACCACAACCCAACTTGATTTATGTTTCTTGTTTCTCATCGTTTGATGATTTGCATGAGTATTTTTATTCTTTCTCTTTTGCATATTTGATTTCTTGATTGATCAGGTTATCCCCTACTTGTTGTCTTTCAGTTCTCATCACTTTGAGTTTGCTTTGTTTGATTAATTTTTTTCCTCATAGTTATTTGTATTAAACATAGATCTCTTTCATCTGAAAGTTAAGAAGAAGAAAATTTTTCATACCTCGTTGCATACATAATAAAACAAGTAAACTTTACATTCATTAGGAAGTTTGTTTTGGTTCATGTTTGGAAAAAGAGCTAGTTTTGTAAGCACATTTCGGTTTTTGAAAACATTTTGTTGGTAGTTTGGCATCATATTGGTCCCAATGTTGAAAGTTTCATTGAGTGATTGATTGTGATTAAGAGGAATATAACTCTTATCCTTCCTGTACATAAGATTCATCGAAAGAACAGACTTGCATATCAGTCTTTTGCATTCTATTGGAGTCGAGTCTCTCTCAAATCATCGGTTTCATCTCCGTGAACCCTTTGAGTTAAAAGCCATTAAAATCAACCACGTGCTAATAAAATCAACCAAAACATTTTTTTTTAGCACACCAATAGTAGCATAGGATTTAGGGTCTTTGGACTAGGTGAAGTGAGTAAACTATCCAAGACTACTACACAGACTGTAAAGCACTAAAGAGTGTACAAATCCAACTTTCGTACAAGCATAGATGGGAACTCCCTCTCATACAAGGGATAAACATGAGGTCACGTGAAAGAGAGAAGCGAATATCACCCCTCCAAAGCCTAACCAATCATAGTAGACATATCGTATATTAGTGTTTTTTCTTGTTAAACCATTGGTTTCATTTGGTCTCGGTGTTTCGTGAAATCTGAATCCATTCGGGGTCCTCTGAAGTATTACCAGTCCACTTGTCCTCAGTTATCTTGAAGACATTAATACTTTGATATCCTTCCCATAATTTAGTTCTCAACTATCGACGGTGAGTTGGTAACCTTAGTGACCTTTCCTATATACCTACAGAGGTGAATGCGGGGGGATTCCCATGATACCTAGGGAAGACGTCGTATCACAGTCTTAGTACCCTTGGAGGGTGATCCCACAAAAGAAAGGGTTTCTTTAACTGAGAAGAGATACTACGTGGAGGTTGGGGTAACTGCTTCTCACTTCTTCGTTGTCGACTTGATATCCCATATTTGGAAGATCCTGGAGCCTACTATTGTTTGGTTGATTTTTTTTAATTTTCATAAGCGTGTGTTTGTTTTTACTTTTGTAGTCGGCCTTAGGATTGAATATTTCACAGTATGGAACCTGATGTTCAGGAACCTCAACATAATATTTTTTACGAAGAAATGATCACAGATCACACTTCTAAAACTGGGAGCATCACTCTTGGAAGTGGCCATGACGTTGAAGAACCGGTCCCAACCTTTGTAGAAATATTTGAAAATTTTGTGAATCCTCCATTTATTGATCCACTTGGTTAACCACTCATTGATCCACCATCCATGAGATATGTTGATTCTTATTCTTCTTATTGATTACCACCCGGTTCCACCACTACACTATCTTTTGTCACGAACCCATCGTCTTTTGGTTTTCTTGAAGGAGTTGGGAACTTACCTTTTTCCACAACTCCTCTAGTTGATATTGTTGGTGCTTCATATTTACCAAAAATATCATTGACCCAGGTAACCTTGACTCAAACACTTGCGCATTCATATCCTTTCACACATGAGTTGGGTAATATTCCTGCTTTACTATTTACACACATGGACACACCAAGTTATTTACTTGGTCGTTCCATTGGTCAAATGGTTAGAAGTCAAGTCATTCACACAACCATGGTTGCAAAATATACTCAACCTCCATCTCACACATCACAGATTAGTACACCTTACATTGGAGGTCAATCTTCAATGGGAGGCCAACCTTCAACTAGGGGGCATTGGGAAACCTTTAGTCGTAGAATTTTTTTTTACTGGGGGGCAACCTACATGGTTGCAACATCAACAAGACTAGGGGAAAACCATTCCTACAATTCCTTCTATACCTACTACCACTGGAATGTATCTTGGACATCTATATCCAGAAGTTTCAAATCCTTTTTGGGATCAACCCAATGGAGGGAATTCCTCTGCAAGGAACTATGCCCTATCAATATGTAAACCCCACAGATATGATGCAATGGTCCCTTCATTAAAAGTATATGGGAGGTCCATCAGGACAACCACAACACATCGAGGGACCGTAAGGTAAATTTCAGTATGTAGGAGGTCCATTTATTTAGTCACAATACATGGGTGGACAAACAGGACAACCACCTTACATGGGTGGACAACCTGGGAAGCCACCGTATATGGGAAGACCATCTAGTTTTGTCGTCTCGACTCAACTTGGATATGGTACTACTAATGTTTCCATGAAATATCGTTATCACCAATATCCACAACCTAATCGAAAAATATCATTCTTGGCTAAATTAGATCTGCCAGATCTGTCACGTTTAACAAATGATCCCATTATTCATGCCTTGTTTTGGCCCTCCCTCACCGCCAAATTACCATCCCACATCCCAAAATTCAATGGAAAAACTGGGGAATATCCTTACAATCCTGTTATGAATTTCCATTTATGGTTTTCTTCCAACTCTTTGATGGACTATTCCATCTGTCTTAGACTTTTTCAAACGACACTTACAAGTGTGACAACGAAATGGTATATTGAACTATCGCGTAACTCCTTTTTCGATTTTAATTCTCTTTCCATGGGATTTCTAACACATTTTCAGTTTCCTATATGGTATGATACTAGTAAATAACCTTTTACCTTGCTCCAACAATACTCTTCCACCCACATATCAGATCATTTTCATGAGTGGAGATGGTGGATATGGTTGATTAAAGATCCCATTCCAAACCAACTCCTCTCCTTATGCAAAATTCCGAGGGTGGATGGATTTGTCAAATTGACTCTTCATTTGTTTTCGATACATCTCATTAATGAGAGAATCATCGTGATGTGTTTCATCCAACCTATTCAAATATAGGAAACATTCCTCTTTAGCAGAGGTGTGAGACAGGATTTCTATTGTGAGTTTCAACAAAGGAATTTCATACTCGATTTGTAATATTGCTTCAACGCCATGTTCCAACTCAAAAGGAGTGAATCCAATTGCAATTTTCACTAAGGTGTGGTAAGCCCAGAGGGAGGAGAAAAGTTTCAAATGCCAAGAAGTTTTGTTTTCCCCCACCATGCGTTGGATCATGGTTTTAAGGACTTTGTTGATAGCTTCAACTTGTCTATTTTCTTGAGGATAGTAGGGGGAGGAGTTCTCATGGAAAAAACCCAACTTGACATGTAACTCGCTCATCATCTATTTTTTAAAATGTGAATCGTGATCAATGACAATGTCTTGTGGAACACCAAAGCGAGTGATGATGTGTTTGAAGATGAAGAGAGCTACAGTACGACCATCATTAATAAAAGTAAGCATAACCTCAACCCATTTTGTGAAATAATCAATGGAAATGATGATATAACTGTGCCTCCCAATTGAGGTAGGATTACATTGCATAAAATCAATACCCCATTTGGAAAAGGGGTCGATGGCGACAATAGTATGCAATGGAGCAGGGTGGGTTCATACCTTTTTATGAAAAACTTGGCAGGGTGGGCATCTTTTGACAACCTCAATACAATCCTTGAATATGGAGGGCCAAAAGTAACCGACATGTAATATTTTCCGAGTTGTAGCCATCCTAGAAAGGTGACTACCACATGCTCCAAGGTGTCAGTCATTTAGAACACATTCAGCGTCATCATGAGTTAAAAAATGCCATAGGATAATGTCAATACCATGGCGAATACGACGATGTTCTTCACGGGAGATATTGGGTTGAAAACGTTGGGTTTGAATATAAAGAAGAATATATTCATACCAAGGGTCGGACATGCTAATGAGGAACAAAGATTCATCAGGGAGAGAATCACTAGGTTCAGTGTCTTCATCAGCATGGGGAAGATCGCAGATAAGTTCCGAAAAAACCAAGGATTTTTTAGCTTTTGATTTGGCAAACTCGAGAGTGAATTATTGAAGAATAATGATCCATTTTAAATATTTTCCCCCAAGGAATTGGCATGTCAGAATATGATACATGGGGTTCGAGTCCATAGTGACCGTGGTAGTGCATAACAGGATGTAATGGCGAAATATTTGGATGGAAATGACAGCTGCCAGAGCTAACTTTTCAACATGTGAATATCATAGCTCGGGACTAGATAGACTCTTTCTCAGATAGTAGATCACATGTTCGTCACTGTTAGGGTCCTCTTGAACTAACACCATAGAGATAGTGGAAGTAGAGGCTGCCAAATAAAGGATATAGTCTCATGCATAATACGGAGGATGCAAAAGAGGTGTATGGGTCAATGCATGTTTAAGAGCATTGAAATATCGTTGAGCAGTGTCATCCCAGATGAAAGGAGTGTCTTTCTGAAACAATCGCATAAATCCTTTAGTAAGCTCGATGTAATTACATATAAAACGACGAAGAAAGTTTGCTTTACCTTGCAAACTTTGTAGTTGGGTCAGATTGTTGGGAGGAGGTAAAGCAATAATAGCTTTAATTTTTAAGGGATCCACCCTAATCCCATATTTGGAGAAAAGAAACTAAGGATTTGACCTGATTCGATAGCAAATATGCATTTGTGGGGGTTCAAAAGGATACAGTAGAACCGACATCGAATAAAAATGGATTAGATGAATGGGCAGGTAAATCATCAAGGTAAGGTTCTGCAATATGTTTGATATCGTGGAAAGCATATGACATGGCCCATTGGAAAGTAGCACCAGCATTTTTTAGGCCAAATGGTACTTTCCAATAAGTAAATGTTCCCCATGGGCAGATGAAGTTTGTCTTATTTTGATTAGCAGATAGAAATTCAATCTGGTTATATCCTGAAAATCCATCCATGAAAGAGAAAATAACATTGTCAGTGCAATTATCAATGATTTGGTCAATGAAGGGTGTGGGATAATTGTCTTTGGGACAATCCTTGTTCAGATCCTATAATCGACGTAGACATGAATGGTTCCATGTTTTTTAGCAACTGGAACGATGTTAGAAACCCATTCCATCAAAGGGACAAGATAGATAAATCCATATTTTAACAATTTTTCAACTTCTGCCTTTATGGCCTCGATTTACTTGGGATGAACTGGGCGAAGTTTTTGTTGCACAATTTTAACGCCTAGGTAAGTTTTTATTTCATGCACAACAATCGAAGGATCGATCCCGGGCATTTCCTCGTAGCTCCAAGCGAAGACATCGTGGAATTATTTAAATAAAGTGGTGTAAGATGCCACTTCCTTGGGTGAACAATTAGCATCGAGATGAACATTTTCCATGATACCTTCTTTGATCGAGATATTTATAGTGATCGTAGAAGAGATGGTTCCTAAATTCCCCTCGAAAGTAGTATCCTGGGTAAGTATAGGAGATTGGGGAGAATCAACAACATCGAGGGGGAAGATAGAGTGTTTATCTTCCTGAATTTCTTCTAGATGAGGAAGAAAAGACGATCAATGATGGTTGTCATCCCAAGGTACCTCATCAATACTAAGCATTTCCATAATGGATTTTTCTGATGGAAAAATATAGGAAATGTAGTCAAAAGCAGAGGACAAGGAATTCAACCAAGATGGAAACGAATAAGTGTTGGATGTCAATAGATGTTGGTAATCCAAGGAGGGAGAGGTAGATTGGATAGCATTGTATGAAGCCTCAACTGGACTAAGTGGCATAGCATCATCCGGTGCATCGTATGAAGCCTCAGTTGGACTAAGTGGCATAGCTCCCTCATCCAATATGGTGCGGTGAATGTGTTGGTTATGAACAACGACACCAATTTTAAAACCAAGTTGGTGAGAAAGTTGTGACTTGAAGTTGTCTAGATTAAACGTGATATTATTTGACGACTCAGGATCAATGGCACCAATGGCAGCCAAGATCATTCTACGTTGAGTTGGGCAATGTTGTAGAACTTCAAGAGCAGAAATAACACACAGTGCTTGAGCCAAATCTTCAACAATGTTGTAGTTTCGGGTGGCACGTGAACTAGGATTAACTCTTGACTTGTGTATAGTTCTCTTGGGAGGGCGTAAATTAGAGTCAAAAGTAGGTTTCTCTATCTGAAGTGATCCAGATGGAGGACTAACGGATGCGGGAGATGGATCCGGTGGAGTACCATTAGTGACCTTTTATTTATCAGGTTTAGCCGGTGTGTCATATGTGGTTGTGGGAATGGTGAGGTCAATCCCATTGAACATATAAATATGAGCATTTGTCGATGCTTCATCACTAGGAGGATGGATGGAAGCACCCTTCATGGGAGGGGAAAGTGCTTGACCAACCATGTATTTTTGCTGAGGAAAAGGTTGTGTTAACACGACAGGTTGGGAATTCCCTTTGAAAAATTTTGCAACTTCATCACGATGTGGACAGTCTTGGGTGAAATGATCTTCACCAAAAATAAGACATGGGAATTTTGGTTTTTGTTGTACTTTCTTTTCAGTAGTAGGTGGTGGATTTTTTGTTTTGGGATGTTCATTATTATTATTATTATTCTTTTTGGGTTGATTTTTTGTCTTATTCTTACCCCCGGATTGTTGTGAAGAGGCATATTGGGCTGCATTCACCTCGGAGATTTGAGTCAGGAGGGAGGTAGAGGAGAGTGAAGTCAAATGGTAAAGGGTGTTGAAACAGAGCGATTCATAGTTTCGGTCGACTATGATGTGGATTGGGTTTTGACGGTACCGATAACTCCATCCGCATGTGCCATGGAAGAAGGTTTGGATGGATCAGTAGGAGTATAGGTAGCATTTGGAATCAACTCGTACAAAGTACTAGATTGGGAGTAAACCAAATATAAGTACTGATCTCAAGAAATGGCTTCTTCCTCAGTGACTACACCACCCATGGAAACGTCATGAGAAATCAGGGGTAAAAGAGATTTATTAAACCATTCTGCCAATAGTTGGTTAGGAATGGTCTCTTTAATCAACCTTTGTCATTGTCTCCACTCATGAATGTGATCAGAGATATGGACGGAGTTCGTTTGACGAAGGCAGGTTAAAATTTTAGTACCTGTCTCGTAATGGATGGGTAATTGAAAATGCGAGAGAAAATCCATAGAGAGGGAGTTGAAATATTGAAAGGAACCATGTTGAAGTTCAATGTACCATTTGGTTGTAGAGCTCGTGAGTGTGCATTGGAAGAGACGTAAACGTATAGAATCATCCATCAATGAGTTTGATGAAAAAAATAAATGGAATGTCATCACATGGTTGTTTGGGTCTTCTCCAGGTTTACCGTTAAATTTATGGATGTCAGAAGGTAATTTAACAGGAATTACTGGACAAAAAGGAAAATACAATATGGGATCATTTGTCAACCGATACAAGTCTGGTAGATCCAGAGTGGCAAGGAAGGGTAATTGTCGGTTAACCTGAGGGTGATACTAGTGTGGAATAGCAACACCGATGGGGCCATAAATGGGTTGAGGTGGATAATTGTATCCAGTAGTTCCTCCCATATATATTTTTTGTTGACCAGTATAGGTAGTATTTGATGCTTGTTGAGGAAAATTCATGAGTGGGGTGAAACCTGACAGATTCTAAGGAGTATAAGTCGGTTGATTTGGTTGTGGGGAATAAACAGTTTTCTCTTGAGGGGGGTAAATAATTTGTCCATGAGGAGGGTATGTTGGCATGTTTTACAGACAGTGTATGCTTGTCATTGATGGCAAGTACAACAATGATGATGGCTTGAGTACAGGTATAATGTGCCAGGCGGGCACCAAAAGTATTTTGGGAAGACGCAGTAGAGCAAGTTCGTGAAGACTAGAAGAGATAGTACAGAGGTGCATGTAGAGTGCAGAGTATGCGTGTTTGTCATTGATGGCAAAGATCATGACCAACAACACAACGATGATAGCATGGCAAGATCATAAGCTAAAATTCTATTTAGGGTATCAGAAACAAAGACTCCATTTCAGAGTTCTGGATACCGGGAGTTGGAGGAGTCAAGAGTCGAGACTCTTCATCACACGAGTTCCGAAGTGCCAAAATGAGAAACGCCGAAAATCCCAAAACAAGAACATCAACCGGAGTTTCTAATACTGGGAGTTGGAGGAGTCAAGAGTCGAGACTCTTCATCACAGGAGTCTCGAAGTGCTGAAATGTGAAATGCCAAAAAACCTGAAATAGGCACATCAACCGGAGTTTCAGATACTGGGAGTTGGAGGAGTCAAGAGTCGAGACTCTTCATCATAGGAGTCCCAAAGTGTCGAAATGAGAAACGCCGAAAGTTCTGAAACATGCACATCGACTAGAGTTTTGGATACGGGAGTTGGAAGAGTCAAGAGTCGAGACTCTTCATCATAGGAGTCCTGAAGTGCCGAAATGTGAAATTGCGAAAGCGCTGTATGCATAAACGCTTGGTCACCGCTAGTGGTCACATCGTTGAAGAGCTGTAGTGAAGAGCTTGAAGAGAAAAGCTCCATTTCAGAGGTTGGGACATGGAGAGTCGAGACGACTGATCAAAGAATCCCCGAAAAGTGAAATGTGAAATGTGTGTTCAGAATTGGCCCCTGGTCATAACCTATGGTCACATCGATGAAGGCTCAAGGGAGGAGATAGAACAAAGCTAATCTCCATTTCAAAGATCGCGACTTGGAGAGACGAGATGCCTCACCACAGGAATGCCAAAATGACGAAATGCTAAATTGTGAAATGGCGAAATAAGCGCGAGACCTATCGTTTATGATCCAACGGTGCAGGTTATTCGAGAATATAATCAAAGGGCTAATGTTTCTCTTCACAGTTAATCAATCAGTGGTGATTCAGTTGTTGATATAGTTTTTGGAGGTTCACAGTGTAACTGTTAGAAACGACTGATTGTTTCTGCCAGAGGACTGGAAGAGACTTCAAGGTGATCGCTAGAGAAGATGAAGAGTCTCAAGGCATCTGCCAGTGGAATGAAGACTGTTCAGGAGGTGATTGACAGATGGAAGAGCATTGAAGCCTGTAACTTCAACAGAGAGGATGAGCTCGACTATGACAGAGAAGATGAAGAGTCTTGACTACTGGACAGGCTAAGGAATCTCATCATAACACCTAGTCATGCTGGACACATGTGCTTAACAGCCAGAGAAGTTGAAGAGTTTCAATGATGATCAGGCAGATCACTCGACATGAAGAGGATGCAAAAGAATTGCGCATAGGGGATGCACAAGGTGCACAGAGACTATAAGAAAGCAGAACAAAGAATATATGCGTGGTGCTAGCGAGAAGAATCACACACGGGGAAATGGCATGCTGTGGGGAGGAGCTAAAATACACAGAAGAGGCGTAATTCATAGAATCAAAATAAGACGCAAAGCATAAAGCGCAGCAGAAGAAAAGAACATAGATGCATAGCTAAGATAGTAAAAGAAGGCTGAGGTGCACTTGTAGAGAAGAGAAGAAGATCATAAAGCGCAAGAAGATGCAGGTAGAGAGACACTAATACAGGAGAGGAGAGCAGTGTAGCAGAACAATGATGAGACTGGTAAGCCATTGATGAACATTATATCACTGTAATAAGTTTCAATAGAAAAGATTTATATTTCAGGGTGGTAGGGAGGTGCTAGGGAGGACTGTCGTCCTCAGAGGTTCAAGTGGGTGCTTGAACGCAGGGAGTTGTAGCTTCCATCTGGTTGTAGCTAGAGAAACCAGGGTGGTAGGGTGGTGCAAGGGAGAACTATTGTTCTCTATTATACAGGTTGGTGCCTGTGTGATTGGAAGTTGGTGCTTCCATCCAGTTGGTGCTGGAACACTTAGGGAGTTGTTGCTTCCTTCTAGTGGGTGCTAGAGAAACTAGGGAGTTGTTTCTTCCTTCTAGTGGGTGCTAGAGAAACTAGGGAATTGGTGCTTCCTTTTAGTGGGTGTTAGAGAAACCAGCGAGTTGGTGCTTCCTTCTAGTGGGTGCTAGAGAAACAAGAGAGATGGTGCTCTCAGCAAGTATGCAAAATAGAGGTAGCAACCTCATTATGAGTTGGTGCTCATAAGTATGATAATGTACAGAATGTAAAGATTACTTATCATATAAAGAAGAAGATGTTTTTACCCTTTATGGGTTTCCTCAGGAAACATCTGTCTTTGTGTATCTCATATGTGTGAATGATGCCGAGTGTTCTATTGCTTACTTCCCTGCATTATTGTGATTATCATTGAATTCCCTATAAAGAGCTTAAAATAAGCATAATTGTTTAAGCACGGTAACAACTGATTCACCCCCCCCCCTCTTAGTTGTCCAACGGGGTAAACATTAGCCCCTTGGGGAGGATAAACATTAGACCCTTGGCGAGGATAAGGTTGTTGTCCTTGAGGACCCCAGGTGGGATTTGGGACAACTGGATAAGGTTTTCCAAAAGATATTTCGGAAGGAATAGGATTTGATACTCCTCCTTGTGGGTTATGGTATGATTTCCCCCCAGGGTAGGGTTAATTAAACACACCTCCTAAAGTTACTCCCTAGGATTGCGAAGTGTTTCCAACAAAAGAAGGTTTCCCCCCTACCATAGGTTGATTTACAACTGGGGTTTGACCAGTAAAGGGAGGTTTTCCTTTGGAAGGAACATGCAAAGGTGGTTGTCCCCCGGGAGGGGTAGGCCCGCTAATGGATGGTTTTCCCCTCGGGAGGGATAGTTACACTAAATGGTGGTTTCCCCCTAGCTAGGATATGTCCTACAGTTGGTTGTGTATGTCTCGAAAGGGTTTTCATTCTCTGTTGTAAAGGTGTTATGGTGGATTTTGTGGAACATGAGGAGTTGTAGTGTGAAAAGGTGTTATGGTGAGAGTAACGGTTCAAGTTTATTATGTATGAGGGGTAGTGATAAATCCAACATTGAGGTGGAATTTTGTTGACGTAATCGATGACATGTTCGATGGGATGATCAATAGTTTGACCGGATGGTCCTGCCTCAACGACAAGAGGATCATGAGGATTAAGAGGTTGTCGAATATATTCAAAATGCTCATAAATATCACGTCCCGATGGATTCCTCCATACAGAACGAGAAGGTGTTTGATGTGGATATACTATGTTAGTAGGATGAACGGGGGTCCTAAAGTCATCACTAAAAAGTGGTTATGTGGATCCCATATATGTCTCATTAATTGGTCTCAATGGAAAACCTTAGACTTATTCTTCTATAATATTACTGAATGAGTCTAATAGAACCAAGAGTGGTTCAATAGGATCTTCTGACAAAGTTGTAGTATGAGGAGTGGGATCCTCAACTATAACCAAGGCTCTTTCCAAATTTTCTAACAAGGGAGTAACAACACTCCCAGCGTCAGATCGATTTTCTACCTCTTCACGGTAGATGTCTTCTAGTGAATTAAGAGGTAAGGGTTGGTAGCCTTCTTCTGGAGGAAACCCTTGCATCCTACATGATATAAAAATACCTTTATCATCTATAGGATTAATCTTGAAAAAATATTAAAACAACAGCACACGCTAAAAAAATCTAGAAGAACCAACAAGCAAACAAACTTTCTCTCAATGACCATACTAGTTGGTGATAAAATCCAAAATCGCGTGATCAAATTGAGAAGGGTCTAGGATATGGGTGTGTGGAATAGTTATGATGGAGACCTACTTAACGGACTTATGCCTTGGTGCAAGATTCCACATAGTAATCGCGGATTTACCCTCCAAGGAGCCCGAGTGAGTTTAACCACCGTCTGTTACAGTTACAGTGAAGACTCCCCTTCACTGTCACCTTGTGTAAAGACCCTAAAGATTATGGCTACTAAATACACCAACTCGTAGTCATCCCCTAGGTAGGTATAGTCGACAGTCTAGTCTAAACATATGGGCAGGATAACAAGTCTAAAATCCTTCAAGAGAACCGAGGAAAAGTGGATTGGTAGAACTCCAAAGGACCCCGACCGGATTCAGAATTCATGAAGCACCGAGACCAAATGAAGACAATTGGACCTCAAGAAGAACCCCCAATATACAATCTTACTACTACAAATGGTTAAACCATGGAGGGATAATCTTTGTGGATCTCCTGAACGTGACCTCGTGCATAACCCCTGTGTGAGAGGGGGATCCCTAATAAGCTTATACGAAAATTGGATTTTCTCTCCCTATCGCAAGATGCTAATGTTTTTTTTGAATAATTTGGAGAGTTGTACTCATAGCCTAATCCAAAGCACTAATACTAGTCTAATGTTTGTAGAAGAATCTAAAAAGAAAAAGTTTGTAGATTAATTTTAATTAGCATTGATTTTTGTGGTTGTTCTTTACTTAGAGGTGAATGAGAGTGAAACTGATGATATTATGACTCGATTCCCAAAAAAAGCATAAGAAAAATGATAAACAATCATTTCTTTCAACGAACTTCTATTTATGGGAAGGAGAAGAATCTTTCCTTTCACTATCAAACACAAAAATGCAGATATTTCATACAATTCCTCTCAACAAGAATCCAATTCAAGGCTAAACTATTCAGAAAATGATTCTAATATCCAAAATCCAATCATGAAAATATATCTCTTTGTTTAAATATGAACTTTAATTGATTTGATTCGAAGCTTCTTATGCCAACCAGATTTCACTATTTGCAGTTGTAGACAATTGGAAGAAAGTATCATATAAACAAAAAACACACTCTCATAGTGATCAAACAAGAAGAAAAACAAATTCAAATTTTTCAAAAAGAAAACCAAAACTCAAATAAGAAATCGCTTGGAAAGATATAAATCAAAGACCAAAGGAAACAATACAAAGATCTATGAACTTCCTTGCAACAACTTTCAAACAATCAGATGAATGAGAAAGTATCAAAAACCAACTCAAGATCTCAAAGAGGAAGAGTGATTTCAAAACAAGGAAAAAATCTTAAAAACCCAAACAAAGAATAAAAAACTCTTAAAAATAAAAAAGTTGCAATTTTTATAGAAGACACACACTGATAGCAAAATTCTTGAGAAAGAGGGAAAACCAAAAATCACACCCAACAGAAATATCCCACAATTTTTCAATAGAAGTTAAAATCAGTGCTCTAGTTATATCAGCACCAGAGAACTATAGTGCTCCCTAGAGAACTGTAAGGGAACAACGATACTAAAATCAATGCTCTGGCTGTTAGGGAAGAGGGGCACTATTTTCTGAGAATGAAAAAGTATCAACCCAGAAAACAAAACTCAGGAAGGCTTGATCATCATCCTGTGTAAGATGACTTCAAGACTAACAACACATGTGAAAAAGAGGGAAAAACACAGTGAGTAGGATCTGAAGATGGGAAAATACTAAGACAAGACCAAGTAAGGAAACCAAAACTGAAAGCTTTGATTCCCCAATGGAGTTGCCAATTTCTGTTGTAGTAAAATTCCCCTGCGGACAAGTGAATGTGCTCTTGGATCTTATACCCCTATGACCAAGACATAAAGATGCTAACATTGAACACTGACATTCCTTTAAATATAGCTAAACTAGTCAAGGGAAAAGAGGAATACATTATGAGTACCTTTTTATGAAGTTTTTCCTCGCTCAGTCCGGGTTGAATTTGATATTCAAGTTCTTCAATGAGTTCTGCAATCCAATAGACAATGAAGACAAAGCATACATCCTATTCTCCCAATATTAGTTTGAAACTAGATTCATCAAAAAGAGACAAGCCCATGTAAAAGTACACAAACTTGAAGGAAACATGCCAAGCATATATATTAATGAGAACAAAACAAGGTGCTTACAAATTGTAGATGCAGATGAAATGGCCTCACCAATCCTCCTTGTCCAACCCCTTGCTCAAAATATCCACGATTAGAATGAAAATACTTTTCATTTATTATTCCCCCTTTTCACCATGAGAATGCCTCCTTATATAGACTTTGAGAGGCTCAACCACCTTAGATATTCTTAGAATAAGTTGGGGATATGACTCCATGAGTTGTGGGATTCCCCTTAGATCCATCCTTTAACTTGGATTTGAGCCAAACTGACTAGGGTGTTTCTTAGTTGTCCTTAGATATAAGGGGGATTTGTCCCCAAGATTTTCTCAACAGATCGATGCTCCCTCAAATTTGGCCAGAGAGCATTGTAGCGCTCCCTCTTAAGAGGACAATGAGCGCTAGTGCTCCTTGCAAGTGGGTAGGGAAGCATTGATATCCAAAAATACTTTTAGGATGATTATTCCTCAAGGTAAAATCTTGTAGACTTCACCAAATGATATATTTTCATATTCTAACAAGTCTTAGAGGATTCCCCAAGTGTTCTTATGATGTCGTCCATGATGTGACACATACGAGATGAAAGTATGATTTTTGTGACAGTTGCGACAAAAGTGCGACACTTGCGATAATGACAATGAGACATCATCGAAGTGAGTAATTTTGACTAATAACCAAGTCAATATCCCTTCTTGGAGGTAGACCTAATACCTCTTCTGGGTATACATCTTTGTATTTTCTTAATCTGGGATGGTCCTCTAGTGTGGGTTTGTCATTCTAAATGGAGTTTAGTATTTGTATTGCATAGAAGGGACATCCCTTTCTACAATACTTCTTCACTTGGAGGGATGATATTTGTCTCACTGAGACAAGATTTTGAATCCCTTGTAGGGTTACCCTTCTTCCATCTTCATTTTCACATTTCAAAGTTTTAATGTAACAACCAAACATGGTTCTGTTGGAAGCCAACTAGTCCATGCCAATCAGTAGGTCATAAGATCCTAAAGGAAGTATGTTTAGGTTTGCTTGGATGGAAAACCCACTTATAACGAATTGGCATGCTCGTATGACCTCTGTTAATTTTCTTTTGGTTCCAGTGGCTAGTTGTACCAGCCATGACTTAACATGTTTAACTTGTTGCAATTTATATTTCTCAATAGTTTGAGGGGAGACATAACTCAAATTAAAACCAATGTCAATTAAAATGGAAACGAGATGGTTGGAAATCGTACCTTCCATCTCCACCACTGAAGCTTGGTGGTCAGATTGTCTATTATCCAAGGCTGCATAAATTTGTGGCCTGCTCTTAGCCACATAATTGATTGTGGTAGCCTCTTGGATGTTGTAGAACTTCTTATTGCTCTAATGCCTATGCAAATAGTCCCTTAGAAGATGTTCCTCTCCTCAACCCCAACATTTAAAGGGTTATCTCTTCATGTTATCAGTCTTACTTGGAACTTCTTTGAAAGTTTTATTTCCCCTCTAGGATGGAAAATTTTGTTGACACACACTTCTGGTAGGAACGCTCATCCTAGAGCTATTCCCATGGTTCTTAAATATCTAGGATTTAAGCCCCTTCTTATTGAATCCTGAATTGTTTTTCTTCTTCCAGTCTTCATGGGGTTCTGTCTTATTCTTGAATTTCTCATAGAAATACATTTCTTTTCAAAGAGTATCTTCTAGAGTCTTTGGCTCATCAAACTTAATTCTATCCCGATTGGATTGAGGTAATCCACTAATAAATCATTACATATTTACCTTTTAATCCTTTATGTAGGGCACATACCTCATCAACTCGATAAATTTGTTGATATACTCATCTATGGTGAGTTGCCCCAGCTTGAGTTCATAGAAATACTTGGTCTTCCCATCAAAGTACTTTTCTAACAGATACTTCTTCTTGAAGTATTTCTCAAATTGTTTCCATGACAAGTCCTTCTCATGGATTCCTTTCACATTCCTAAGGTCCTCCCACCAAATGGAATATTTCCCATTCAGGTTGAAAATGGCTATCTGAACTTTTACATTTTCAGAGTAGTCATGGACTCTGAAGTACTTCTCAAGATGAGTAGCCAAAATTCTACTTCTTCCCCTTTCTTATCTCTCCATTGAAGGTGGGTGTTTTGGATTTCTTTAAATCTTCAGGGTCATGACTCTTGAAATGTTTCCTCTTCTTTCTTATCGTTTGGGAATGGGAGCTAGTTTTTCCACTAGAATATTCCTTGGAATTGTTAGTGTCCTCACCAGAGGAATCTTTCATTGAGTGTCTCTTGGCTCCATGTTGGGCTTTCCTGGAGGTTCTCCTCCTGGTGTGGCCACTTTCAGTACCATGCTTTTGTATATCAGATGGACTTGGAGTTTTGTTAGTGTGATTCCTGTCCACATGGATGGTAGTTGGACAATGTTGTAGTTTCCTTTGTATATCTGATAGACTTTGCAGTAGGACTGCATTAATTTCAGTCTCCTTTCCCTTCTCCTTTATCAACCTTTCATTTTCATCCTTACAACTCTGTAATTCTTCCATAAGGCTTCTTATAGTTTCAGAAAAATCGGGAGGGGTTTCCACTGCCCTCCTTTCATCAAATTTTTCCTCTCTATTATGGGATCTCTCCCCCAAATCATGGTGTGTCACCATCCCTTACGTTGTAGTTTTCCTACTATTCACTAACTGTTTGTGTGTTGATAAAACATTTTTTGTTAGTTACTAATATACCAACTCATGAACAACACATATCATTGCAAAGTGAAGTCAACTTATTTATTTGGAAACATTAGCAACATACAGTGCAGACTTCCAAAACATCTATCAAAAGTAGAAGGTTTCGTTCCTCTCTTCAGTAGAGGTTTAGACAAGTTTCTTATAGAATGGGGTTAAGTTAGGGTGTTACCCCACAAATTTATCTAGTAATATTTTTATGCGACTCATGCATGAGCCCAAGCATTCCAAGTGTTGGTTCCATGCTTTGATACCAATTTGTAACACACCCGACCCCTAGATATTCTTTTAAAAGGTGGGACATCAAAATTTTGGTTTTCCTATCTATCTCAAATCCTAATACGAGGATCTCCATTGGCTACTACTCTCCATGAGACTTTTAATGGTCACCACCATGCTAAAATCTGAGCTCTGGTTTGCAAGTTATTGCCTCCCAAAGTTATCTGGGCGTTATTAGTTGGGGCATTCGGTGTTCGGCGCTGAACGCCCCTTTTTCTTAAGTTCGACATTCGAGAGTCTGACATATATTTTTTAGCTTCCTATCCAAAGTATCGAATACATGAACTTACAGATAGTCGTTGATCTATGGACATGCATCCCTTTATTCTCAACGGTCCATATTTACTTCACGATTTTGAAATTCAGGAGTTTCCACACTAGAGAACACCTATTCTCTGTAAGTGGAACTTCGTCGAAGTACTTAACACTAAACTTCCTAAGTATGATCTAATGGCTGAGAGAGATCCCCATTGGATCCCCAGATCTACGACCCTCATATATTCGTGACTTCGGCCTTCGATTTTTTTTTAGGGTTGTGGTGTCATAAGTTTCGAAGTCCCAAAGAAAAAAGGGCTAGGTCCTTTCGAACTAGCATAGGGTTCCTAAAACCTAGTCATATGGATTCCCCAATGAACCTCAAGTTGTAAGATCTACTCGTAGCTGAGATTTGGTTAAGGTCACAACACACCCAGAACTCCGAACTCCCAGAGTTCTGAAGCCAGAGAGACTTAACTCCTTTCTACTAGTGCGGGGTTCCAGTCCTTGGTTAGATGGGTCCTTTGGAAATTATTGTGGGCCAAGCGCTAATATTTTTAGTGACAAATGGGTTAAGGACAAGGGCATGAGCCCTCAGTGAGGTGGGTGGATAGTCAGACGGAAACATCATTCTTCCACAGAGCTGAACCTGACATTCCCTCTAAGGTAAACTCAAAGGGTTGGTAGGACTTAGACGTTTTAGTTAATCCTACCCCAACTCTCCTGTAGATTCACACCCCATAACTCTCTAACAGCTAAAATGAGGTAAATCAAAGACCAAGTAAATATAGCAGTTTACATAAGAAAATTATCATTTCTAATAATTGTTCAAACACTACAAGACTTAACAATAAACACATAAACTCATTCATCACATCTAATGTATTACACAGAGTATGAAAATACTTATCAAAACTGGAAAATGTGAAGTGACTGCTGAAAGGGGCATATGTTTCCTCCCAAACATAGGCACAACCACTCCTGATGGATTTACCACTGGCCACCTCAAGCTATACCATGATGATCTGAGATAGATTCTTTCTCCTTGCTCCACGACAGTCAGGGACGAAGGTTTCTCTCCTCCTCCCATAGGATCTTGGAAACCAGATTCCTCTACACCAAGCAAGGAGGTCTGCGCGAGCACTTTCTCAGTCATTCGTCAGCCTCGGTAATCAGCTTGTAGTGAGATCATTCCCAAGGATTCTTACAACCAAAACAAGATTTCTTCTCATCTTTTTTTTCAACTCCATAGTTGAAGCATGCTCACTTCTCTTCTCTGGAGATGGTTTTCTCTACTTTTATTCCTTGCATATCTGTCTTTGTCCCCCAAATTACCTCCTTTCTTTCCTTCCTCATCAAGGTTCTGTGGGTATGAATCCCTATTCATAGTTAGGACTGGAAGCCTTATAGATGGGTACCCTGCCCCATCTCCTCATTAAATCTTGAGGATGGCCTTCCAACTACCAGCCTGACTGGAAATTCATTTATGGGTAAGAGGATTGTTGAGCAATTACACCCAGTAGGTAATGGTCTGGTGAGGTTCATCTCAACCATTCTTTGCTTCCCCTCACCATCTCTCTCATAGAATCCATGGTATATCTTGGAACATTCCCCCCTTTTAGTAGTTGTGCAACACATTTCCAATTTCTATTAATAAAAAAAAATTCATACATTGACCCTTTTATACAAAGGTTCATCAAATCAAACATTCACACATATTTATTCCGCTATAGTCTCTTGGCGAGTTATAGTTCTATTTACAAACTGGGGGAAGCATGGGTATTACAACTATGTAAACCCCCCATATACTTGAGGAGTACATTTGTGATCTTGGGAGAGATACTTAGCATGGTGGTCATCTTTCTAAACTCAGTGGTGTTATTTTTCACACTCTACCCTTTATTTTACCTGAAGTAGTGCCACGAGATCCATTGGTCCTATACATACTTGATAGGGTAGAATTGGGACTTGATGGGGGTTTCGAAGTCCTCCCACCTGGTTACTAATGGATCACCCTCCAGCTTAAGAGTTTTTGTATGGATTTCCCACCAAGTTAAATAATGGCCATCTAACTTCAGTTTGAAAAATTATATCTTTTGTTCTTCATCTATATGGTGAACATTGAAATAAACTTCTAGTTGATGCAACCAATGGTTCAATTTTAATGCATCGATCTCACCTTGGGGATTTATGTCGACTTTTTCTTCCATATTGAATAAATACTATGAAGGGTTTATGGTACTAGAACTCGAATTCTCTTTCTTGGGTTCTTTCAACGACTCCTTTTATGGGTTTTGTTATCCCTTGATTTCCCTTCTAATCATATCTCTGAGTTTGAGTCTCCAAATTATCTGAATGGTCTGATATTGCTTTGGATAGAGCTTCCATGAGGAGGGGCATATTATGAGATATGTCAGGTACTTACTTTTCCATCCTCGCAAATCTATCCTCTATTGGATATCAAGGGTTTTTATGGACAAACTCGTCATCCATGGCTAGGGTTTCATGACTTTCCTCTTAAACCGATTCTTGGATCCCTGCGAATTTTCATAAATAAACCAAGAAAACTTTCTCTAATACCAATATGATCTGTAAACTATCATGGATATTCCATTGGATAGTTCATCACACCAGACCTAACAAAATACTGAAATCTTTACTGTGAAGGTTAATTTCCTTTAGATCTCAGATTCTTTAATTTCTGGTTTTCTTCTTAAAAATGTATGAAATATCTAGAATATGAAAAATAGAGAACATAAATAAAACACTCACACCCCACCCATACATAAACACAATATATAACCAAGGAAACCCAATATGGGAGAAAACCCAGCTAGAAGATGAGGTTGCTCTGCTCTCTTTTCTTCAAATGAAAGTACAAAGAAAGAGACACTCTATATGGAGTTTCCTTTGACACTCTGGCCTGTATGGCTACTAAAAAATCTATCATCCTCTATTATGCTCTCAAAAAAATTATCCTAGGTTCTCTGCTCAACTATGGAACAAATACAATTCTAAATAATGGAACCAAATATCCTCCTAACAACTGAATATTTAACATCACTTGATAGCCATATAGGGGTAGGGTTTTGACTTCCTCCAACCCTTAATTTTGATAAGGTTTTGGACCTTCTAGAATATTCTTAAAAATCCATATGCAGTTAGCCTCATATGCATGATTAATGGGGGTTGACATGGAATCCACTCGTACAATGGTGGTCAACAAAGCAGGTCAACTTGCAAGAAGCATAACTTTTGCATAGGATCTCTGGTTGATGTGATTTTTTCACCGTTGGAAAGGAATCAATGTGTAGAGTAGTGTCAAGTGGTCCAAGATAAAGATGGGAAAGTTTTGACCCCCAACAATGTCAATTTATGCCTCAAAATGGCTCTAGAAGGTTTCAAACCCCAATTTTCAAAAATGGGACATGCCATTAAAATGATCCCGCAAGATGATTCCTCCAATTTTTCCCACTATGAAAGGATTGATATAGATGAAAAATATTATAATTATCCAATCTAGATCACCCATAGTATTCAAGTATGAAAAATAATATGTTGATTCTTGCAATGTCTACTAGTGAACTAAATGACCTTTCAAGAAGGGTGAGTTGCAATTACACCTAGTAGATGAATTGCAGACCTTTAAGAAATGGGTAGTGGACATTATTGGTTTCATTAATCCTCCTATTAGGAAATATGGGAACAAATAAATTATCGCCGTGAAAACTTACCTTACTAGATTGATAAAGGGAACACCAACCTGAGACTACAACATGCATACATCCATAAGACTCATCTTTGAAAATATTTTATCTAGGTTTGAATGTCCCATAAATTTAATGATTTTTCAAGGTAAACATTTCATGAGAAACACTATTAAAAACTTAACTCAAGAATTTATGGTGTAGCATTAGACTAGTATCCCCTATAACACACAATCCAATGAGATGCTTGAGGCATTCAATAATATATTGGAGTAGGGTTTGGCCAAGGTTTTTGTTGTTAACCACAATGAATAAGATGAGTAGATACCAGTAATGTGAAGGAAACCATATTGCAACAAAGAATTTTATGAAATACACTCCTCTCAATTTGGTATGGTCTACAGGAAAGAGGTGGTAGTACTTGTATAATTTCTAATATCAAGACTATCCATTGTTCAATCTATAAAAATATTAGAGGAAGAATCAATATAGAGCCAAATTGAAAAGTTAAAGGAATTAGAGGAATATAACTTCTTAGCATAATAAAACTAGATGATTGAGAAGGCATGGTTGAAAGAATGTCATTATCTCCATAAGAACAACAATTTTGAGAAAGGAAACTTGGCACTACTATAAAACAACAGATAAATCAAACACCCTAGCAAGTCGTAGATGCATTGGCTAGGACCTTTTCTAGTCATTTACATCAAGGATTCAATGTTGATGAAGTTGGCATAGCTTAATGGACACTCCAGGAGGGGTGGGTGAATGGTTCCAACCTAAAACCATTCACTTCTCCACCAAGTTGTAACACTCCTAAAAGGGAGAGCTATATATTATTGTTTCTTATGTTTTTTTTTTCAATTCAATAAGTCTTAGTCCTATGGATAATCCATTTAGTACAGTCATGTTAGTTGAATAAATCTTAACCCTATGATTAAGGGAGTCTTTAGTTAGTTGATTCAAGTTGTGAATGAAGGTCAAAAGTTTGATTTTATGAGTTTTTTTGGTTTTTTGTAGAAGCCAGGAACCACCTTTGTAGTCGAGGGGTAAATTATATTTCTAAATTGTCAAGTTAGTAAGAAAATCAAGCCAATATAGATTCCTTGAGTTGCATTGGTGTGCCACAACACCAGGTTGTTAAACAAAATAAATGGGTCAAGTCAGTTGGTATGTTTACATTAATATTATTTGAATTACACTCAATGAATTAATTAAGTTAAAATGTGGAAATGACATGAGTTAGGTTAATGGGCAAGTGAGAGGGTTCAATTGACAATTTCAAGGATTATGTCATGGAACAATTAATCTCAATTATGGAAAAAAATCAAAAGTAAATCTACTCAGATATTGTCATAATTACCACTCAATACAATCACATTTCAAATTTATGGTAATTAGATCTCGATATTCAATTCAACAATTTATATAAGTTAAATCCACCAACCTATTAGTTCATTCTATAAATTGAAGAGTTGAATAAGTGACAAGTTCTTGATAACTAGTGAGAACCAATTTATTGCTTATGCACCAGAGTGGAGGCCAACAAGCAAGGATTCAACAAATAATCCAAGGAATGTCAATAATTTATACTATAAGGGAGCCAATGATAGAGAACATGGGAAAAGTAATTATCTGCACGATACTAGGAAGGAAGTAAGTGGTGGTGGATGACCCCACATCGACCCTAGAGTCATTCAAAGGGGAGATTTCAAGGGAAAGTTGGAATACACCTTAATCATGGAGCACAATTTCACAAAGGTTGAGCAATTCCTAAACCTACAATTGGTGTGCTACATGTAGGTAATTTAGTTAAACAACAAAGGAATAGTAATATAAATGATTGATGAAATGTAGCCTCTTAAAGTATTATCCCTTTTGAACTTGTTGCACATGCCCACCTTTGGGTTGCCAACACTAGTGCAAAGCTACATAAATTTCCTATTGTGTAGAGTGCACTTGGGGAAACTTTATCTTGAAATGCCTTACCCTTTCTTGCTAGAGCATGTTTAAGACCTCATAGTTCATTTAGTGGATGGGGAAATGGTTAGCACAGCCTTACAACCGCACAAGAGTGACAAGAAATTTGGAGAGGAGTACTTGTGCACATGACATGGAACCCATAGAGGACATACATGGGATGATATCGTCTCCATTAAATCAATTCCTATGAAAATAGTAGCCAAATACTATCTTGTTAGGCAATGAGAAAGTAAAAGAAGAAATAATGCACTCTTGGCATTCCTCTAGCAGTTGAACTTGTTCAAAAGGTAGGTGCCTAAACTAGTGTCATATATTCTTGAATAAATTTAATTAGGTCACCATTGATTCCCACTCAAAGATGTCAGCTTTTAACTATGTATACTCTTTATTTTAATTTTCCATGTTCAACTGGGAACTGCCATGAGCTTGTCGGCTCAGTGAACCGAAGAAAGGGTTGATTTCAATAACATTCATTCCATGGAGTTCCATAAATAATATTGACTATGTATAGTTCAATGACAAGGAATTCACTTCTTGGTATAAGAGGATGATGTAGGTAGCCATGCATCTATCCTAGTTCCCCACAAAAAATATAAAGCACTTAGATCTAAAGTGGTTAAAATTTGAGGCTACCTGAAGCAATAAGTATGCCAAGGTGATCATGGAAGGTGTAGAGAGGATTGACGTAAACCTTTTACCTTTCATCCTCATAGAAAAAACTATCACAAAATAAGTTGAGAGATGGTTAGGATTTGGGACCAACATAAATGAGCAATGAACCTTCTTCCTTTTCCAAAAGAAGAAGTTGAATGAAGGGGATGCATTTGAAAAATTACCAATCATGTAACATGGCTCATTACATGTAATTGAGAACCATTGTAATAAATGAAGCAAAAATAACTAGAGGTCATCACCTCATCATCTCAAATGAAAGAAGTGGGCTATACATCTAGGGTTTCCAGTGGAGCAAGACCACTCTCTCAAATGCCTTGGATTGTCACCATAGTTAAGGATAGCTAGACATGAGAAGAAATATACCATGGTGTTACATAACTAGTATAGATATTGAACCATAACCCACTTACAAAAAATCCCAGGAGTCATCAAACCCCAACTACAAGACATAAGCTATTGATAGAGGTTTAAGGACTAGCTTCTATAATGAAGGAAATCTAATTTGGGACTTTGCACTGGCCACAACTAGAAAGCACCAAAATGACACCCCGTATTCATTTGATAACCCCATTATAGGTTAAGAAAGAGTAGCCTCCTAAGGTTGATGTTGACCTAATTGAAAAATAAGAACCTCCTTCCCTAATAGATAGGTTTGAGATTAAAATGGACCCTCAAGAAACAATTGAGGGACAAGAAACACAAGGAGAATACAAGGGTATGGAAGGATGCAACTATAATAATGGTCACAACTAGGAGAAAAACACTCATGGAGGTTCCAAAAGACTAGCCTAGACCCCACTTACTACAATCGAGGGAGACAACAAGGATCCCAATACATACCTAGTTGGTGGGTTGAACCAATAAGAAGAGAAAGAGGAGAAATAAGGTGAGAAGAAATATGAGGAGATGAAAGATGTCGCATTGGATGTAGGTTATATGCATGAATCCAACATCCCTCTTCCACCCCAAAAGATAGAAAATCCACCTAGGATTTGAGTGCCTCCACTAGATTAGGAAACAACCATGAAAATCATTGTGAAAATAGACTAAAATAAATAATATTAGTTTGTGTTGAGGTAGAGACACTATAAGAACTTACAAATTATGTAATACATAATAGTAAATGTGAACAAAAGGATTCAAAATGAAACCAACCACTTCGACACGATCATGGACCTAGATTACATTGAATAAAATGGATAACATAATCTGGTGATAATCAATCATAAGACATTAACTCAAATGGATCCTACAACACCACTGTATCCCAAAGTCGTGCAACCCTAAGATATTGCATAGGTCCTAACTAAAGACTTGGTAAGACAACATTTTATTTTTAGAAATGAGATTATCCATAGGTTACCAGAGAGAGAGAGAGACCTCACACAGTGAGAATAGAGCGTAATCAATTGTAGGTATAGTTGGATGATGTGTTGAAGTAAATAAATAATCTACAATGGGAAAAGAATGCAATGGAAGATGAAATCAAAGTGGTAAGAAGAAAATTCATTCAAATGTGGCTAGCACTAAAAGAAAATGATACAAAGATTTGTGACTTAGCACTAAGGGCCTCACTAATAGATATAGTTGATCATGTGTAGTAAGAAGTTATGCAAATGTAGAGAGGGAAGCAAAATTTGAAGGATATATGGGACATAAAGAAATCAAAAGAACGCCAAAAAAAATCCTAGGTACGACAAAGTATGGGATCAAAAAGCAAGTTGACAGAGGCAATGAAGGATAAGATATAGGTGTCGGCTAACCAATGCACATAAATTTTGACTAAAAACCAAAATTGAGTGTAGATTGTAGAGAAAAGGGACAACTAGTAGAAGCGATCTAGGAGAGGATTATTTGGTTGTAGTAAGAGACATAGCAACTAGTGGACCTAGTGACAAGAGAAGAAAAAATGAAAGAAATGCAAAGTGCATATGACGAGTTGGACCAGTTTTTTCAATCAACAACGAAGGTCCAAACTTAGCTCAGGTAGATTTTCCTAGTCATGCTTGGACGATATAATGCACTTTAGAAATTCTAGAATAAAAATAAAATTGATTGGTTGTCTTTTCATAAAACTCACCCATAAATGCCAAACCTTGACCAAGCAAATTTTTATCTAGTAGGGCTTTACATTTCGGTAGGAAAGTGGATGAACATATTGGAGCAATAACTTGACTTCAGAAACAAAGTTTTGGAGTCCTGGAGTTGCAATCCTTGTTTAGCAGGGGGGATCGGTGGAGGGTTGCAAAGTCAATTAAAGGTGGAAAAAGTTGACTCGAGAGTGAGTCAATAATTGTGGTTGTTATTTGTTGGGTCCCTCATTTTGATTTTGAGGTGGACAAATTTTGGTTGTAGGAAGGGACAAGGTGACATAGATTTAACAAACATGAAAGATATGAGTCACACCACATGAATTAAAGATCATTAACAACATTAAGGAGCATTGACCATGAAAGGAGATCAAAACTAAGATAATAGGTGGGATTCTAGGTGATCAACTAGTTCAGTGGTGAAATACTAAAGACACTTGGTCGTAGTGAAAGCCCATATAAATTGGTTCATAAAGTTGAGATTGAAAGTAGGCTAATATCTCTACTCATTTTGAATATACCTTCTTTCCTTCAAGTGGAATTATATAAATGTAAAGGTTTTGGGTTGTGAAAAAAGATGTTGCCACTAGGATGATTGTTGTTGTTTTACTACTATTGTTAATGTTGGCTCCATGTTGGTTATATACACTATTTATGTACTCTATTTTGTTTTGGTCTCAAAATTGAAGAACGTTTATGGATAATGTCTTTTACTAGTGTTCATTGTCTATGATACCAAATAACCACGATATGCTTGAATATTCGTTGCATTGTTATGTTAGGATCATGGTTTTGGTTTTGATGATAATTAATCACCGCATAAATACTTAATGGTGGCGAACTAATGGTTTAATACTTGCATAATAGTTAAAGTGGATGTATAAGTAATGGGTCGAGTGTTCATCAAATAATTATACTATATACTTTTCTTACCATTCAATCTTTACACAACACTAATGGTTTAATACTTTCATAATAGTTAAAGTGGAAGTATAGGTAGTGGGTTGGGTGTTCAATACTATATACTTTCCTTGCCATTCAATCTTTACACAACACTAATGGTTTAATACTTTCATAATAGTTAAAGTGGAAGTATAGGTAATGGGTTGGGTGTTCATGACAATAGTCATACTATATAACACAAGCTTCAATATTGACACAACATTCAATATTGACACAACACATTTAGGTGAGACTT
>ML805537.1:40187-52918 GCA_009831015.1 Picea engelmannii
AAGACCAAGTAAATATAGCAGTTTACATAAGAAAATTATCATTTCTAATAATTGTTCAAACACTACAAGACTTAACAATAAACACATAAACTCATTCATCACATCTAATGTATTACACAGAGTATGAAAATACTTATCAAAACTGGAAAATGTGAAGTGACTGCTGAAAGGGGCATATGTTTCCTCCCAAACATAGGCACAACCACTCCTGATGGATTTACCACTGGCCACCTCAAGCTATACCATGATGATCTGAGATAGATTCTTTCTCCTTGCTCCACGACAGTCAGGGACGAAGGTTTCTCTCCTCCTCCCATAGGATCTTGGAAACCAGATTCCTCTACACCAAGCAAGGAGGTCTGCGCGAGCACTTTCTCAGTCATTCGTCAGCCTCGGTAATCAGCTTGTAGTGAGATCATTCCCAAGGATTCTTACAACCAAAACAAGATTTCTTCTCATCTTTTTTTTCAACTCCATAGTTGAAGCATGCTCACTTCTCTTCTCTGGAGATGGTTTTCTCTACTTTTATTCCTTGCATATCTGTCTTTGTCCCCCAAATTACCTCCTTTCTTTCCTTCCTCATCAAGGTTCTGTGGGTATGAATCCCTATTCATAGTTAGGACTGGAAGCCTTATAGATGGGTACCCTGCCCCATCTCCTCATTAAATCTTGAGGATGGCCTTCCAACTACCAGCCTGACTGGAAATTCATTTATGGGTAAGAGGATTGTTGAGCAATTACACCCAGTAGGTAATGGTCTGGTGAGGTTCATCTCAACCATTCTTTGCTTCCCCTCACCATCTCTCTCATAGAATCCATGGTATATCTTGGAACATTCCCCCCTTTTAGTAGTTGTGCAACACATTTCCAATTTCTATTAATAAAAAAAAATTCATACATTGACCCTTTTATACAAAGGTTCATCAAATCAAACATTCACACATATTTATTCCGCTATAGTCTCTTGGCGAGTTATAGTTCTATTTACAAACTGGGGGAAGCATGGGTATTACAACTATGTAAACCCCCCATATACTTGAGGAGTACATTTGTGATCTTGGGAGAGATACTTAGCATGGTGGTCATCTTTCTAAACTCAGTGGTGTTATTTTTCACACTCTACCCTTTATTTTACCTGAAGTAGTGCCACGAGATCCATTGGTCCTATACATACTTGATAGGGTAGAATTGGGACTTGATGGGGGTTTCGAAGTCCTCCCACCTGGTTACTAATGGATCACCCTCCAGCTTAAGAGTTTTTGTATGGATTTCCCACCAAGTTAAATAATGGCCATCTAACTTCAGTTTGAAAAATTATATCTTTTGTTCTTCATCTATATGGTGAACATTGAAATAAACTTCTAGTTGATGCAACCAATGGTTCAATTTTAATGCATCGATCTCACCTTGGGGATTTATGTCGACTTTTTCTTCCATATTGAATAAATACTATGAAGGGTTTATGGTACTAGAACTCGAATTCTCTTTCTTGGGTTCTTTCAACGACTCCTTTTATGGGTTTTGTTATCCCTTGATTTCCCTTCTAATCATATCTCTGAGTTTGAGTCTCCAAATTATCTGAATGGTCTGATATTGCTTTGGATAGAGCTTCCATGAGGAGGGGCATATTATGAGATATGTCAGGTACTTACTTTTCCATCCTCGCAAATCTATCCTCTATTGGATATCAAGGGTTTTTATGGACAAACTCGTCATCCATGGCTAGGGTTTCATGACTTTCCTCTTAAACCGATTCTTGGATCCCTGCGAATTTTCATAAATAAACCAAGAAAACTTTCTCTAATACCAATATGATCTGTAAACTATCATGGATATTCCATTGGATAGTTCATCACACCAGACCTAACAAAATACTGAAATCTTTACTGTGAAGGTTAATTTCCTTTAGATCTCAGATTCTTTAATTTCTGGTTTTCTTCTTAAAAATGTATGAAATATCTAGAATATGAAAAATAGAGAACATAAATAAAACACTCACACCCCACCCATACATAAACACAATATATAACCAAGGAAACCCAATATGGGAGAAAACCCAGCTAGAAGATGAGGTTGCTCTGCTCTCTTTTCTTCAAATGAAAGTACAAAGAAAGAGACACTCTATATGGAGTTTCCTTTGACACTCTGGCCTGTATGGCTACTAAAAAATCTATCATCCTCTATTATGCTCTCAAAAAAATTATCCTAGGTTCTCTGCTCAACTATGGAACAAATACAATTCTAAATAATGGAACCAAATATCCTCCTAACAACTGAATATTTAACATCACTTGATAGCCATATAGGGGTAGGGTTTTGACTTCCTCCAACCCTTAATTTTGATAAGGTTTTGGACCTTCTAGAATATTCTTAAAAATCCATATGCAGTTAGCCTCATATGCATGATTAATGGGGGTTGACATGGAATCCACTCGTACAATGGTGGTCAACAAAGCAGGTCAACTTGCAAGAAGCATAACTTTTGCATAGGATCTCTGGTTGATGTGATTTTTTCACCGTTGGAAAGGAATCAATGTGTAGAGTAGTGTCAAGTGGTCCAAGATAAAGATGGGAAAGTTTTGACCCCCAACAATGTCAATTTATGCCTCAAAATGGCTCTAGAAGGTTTCAAACCCCAATTTTCAAAAATGGGACATGCCATTAAAATGATCCCGCAAGATGATTCCTCCAATTTTTCCCACTATGAAAGGATTGATATAGATGAAAAATATTATAATTATCCAATCTAGATCACCCATAGTATTCAAGTATGAAAAATAATATGTTGATTCTTGCAATGTCTACTAGTGAACTAAATGACCTTTCAAGAAGGGTGAGTTGCAATTACACCTAGTAGATGAATTGCAGACCTTTAAGAAATGGGTAGTGGACATTATTGGTTTCATTAATCCTCCTATTAGGAAATATGGGAACAAATAAATTATCGCCGTGAAAACTTACCTTACTAGATTGATAAAGGGAACACCAACCTGAGACTACAACATGCATACATCCATAAGACTCATCTTTGAAAATATTTTATCTAGGTTTGAATGTCCCATAAATTTAATGATTTTTCAAGGTAAACATTTCATGAGAAACACTATTAAAAACTTAACTCAAGAATTTATGGTGTAGCATTAGACTAGTATCCCCTATAACACACAATCCAATGAGATGCTTGAGGCATTCAATAATATATTGGAGTAGGGTTTGGCCAAGGTTTTTGTTGTTAACCACAATGAATAAGATGAGTAGATACCAGTAATGTGAAGGAAACCATATTGCAACAAAGAATTTTATGAAATACACTCCTCTCAATTTGGTATGGTCTACAGGAAAGAGGTGGTAGTACTTGTATAATTTCTAATATCAAGACTATCCATTGTTCAATCTATAAAAATATTAGAGGAAGAATCAATATAGAGCCAAATTGAAAAGTTAAAGGAATTAGAGGAATATAACTTCTTAGCATAATAAAACTAGATGATTGAGAAGGCATGGTTGAAAGAATGTCATTATCTCCATAAGAACAACAATTTTGAGAAAGGAAACTTGGCACTACTATAAAACAACAGATAAATCAAACACCCTAGCAAGTCGTAGATGCATTGGCTAGGACCTTTTCTAGTCATTTACATCAAGGATTCAATGTTGATGAAGTTGGCATAGCTTAATGGACACTCCAGGAGGGGTGGGTGAATGGTTCCAACCTAAAACCATTCACTTCTCCACCAAGTTGTAACACTCCTAAAAGGGAGAGCTATATATTATTGTTTCTTATGTTTTTTTTTTCAATTCAATAAGTCTTAGTCCTATGGATAATCCATTTAGTACAGTCATGTTAGTTGAATAAATCTTAACCCTATGATTAAGGGAGTCTTTAGTTAGTTGATTCAAGTTGTGAATGAAGGTCAAAAGTTTGATTTTATGAGTTTTTTTGGTTTTTTGTAGAAGCCAGGAACCACCTTTGTAGTCGAGGGGTAAATTATATTTCTAAATTGTCAAGTTAGTAAGAAAATCAAGCCAATATAGATTCCTTGAGTTGCATTGGTGTGCCACAACACCAGGTTGTTAAACAAAATAAATGGGTCAAGTCAGTTGGTATGTTTACATTAATATTATTTGAATTACACTCAATGAATTAATTAAGTTAAAATGTGGAAATGACATGAGTTAGGTTAATGGGCAAGTGAGAGGGTTCAATTGACAATTTCAAGGATTATGTCATGGAACAATTAATCTCAATTATGGAAAAAAATCAAAAGTAAATCTACTCAGATATTGTCATAATTACCACTCAATACAATCACATTTCAAATTTATGGTAATTAGATCTCGATATTCAATTCAACAATTTATATAAGTTAAATCCACCAACCTATTAGTTCATTCTATAAATTGAAGAGTTGAATAAGTGACAAGTTCTTGATAACTAGTGAGAACCAATTTATTGCTTATGCACCAGAGTGGAGGCCAACAAGCAAGGATTCAACAAATAATCCAAGGAATGTCAATAATTTATACTATAAGGGAGCCAATGATAGAGAACATGGGAAAAGTAATTATCTGCACGATACTAGGAAGGAAGTAAGTGGTGGTGGATGACCCCACATCGACCCTAGAGTCATTCAAAGGGGAGATTTCAAGGGAAAGTTGGAATACACCTTAATCATGGAGCACAATTTCACAAAGGTTGAGCAATTCCTAAACCTACAATTGGTGTGCTACATGTAGGTAATTTAGTTAAACAACAAAGGAATAGTAATATAAATGATTGATGAAATGTAGCCTCTTAAAGTATTATCCCTTTTGAACTTGTTGCACATGCCCACCTTTGGGTTGCCAACACTAGTGCAAAGCTACATAAATTTCCTATTGTGTAGAGTGCACTTGGGGAAACTTTATCTTGAAATGCCTTACCCTTTCTTGCTAGAGCATGTTTAAGACCTCATAGTTCATTTAGTGGATGGGGAAATGGTTAGCACAGCCTTACAACCGCACAAGAGTGACAAGAAATTTGGAGAGGAGTACTTGTGCACATGACATGGAACCCATAGAGGACATACATGGGATGATATCGTCTCCATTAAATCAATTCCTATGAAAATAGTAGCCAAATACTATCTTGTTAGGCAATGAGAAAGTAAAAGAAGAAATAATGCACTCTTGGCATTCCTCTAGCAGTTGAACTTGTTCAAAAGGTAGGTGCCTAAACTAGTGTCATATATTCTTGAATAAATTTAATTAGGTCACCATTGATTCCCACTCAAAGATGTCAGCTTTTAACTATGTATACTCTTTATTTTAATTTTCCATGTTCAACTGGGAACTGCCATGAGCTTGTCGGCTCAGTGAACCGAAGAAAGGGTTGATTTCAATAACATTCATTCCATGGAGTTCCATAAATAATATTGACTATGTATAGTTCAATGACAAGGAATTCACTTCTTGGTATAAGAGGATGATGTAGGTAGCCATGCATCTATCCTAGTTCCCCACAAAAAATATAAAGCACTTAGATCTAAAGTGGTTAAAATTTGAGGCTACCTGAAGCAATAAGTATGCCAAGGTGATCATGGAAGGTGTAGAGAGGATTGACGTAAACCTTTTACCTTTCATCCTCATAGAAAAAACTATCACAAAATAAGTTGAGAGATGGTTAGGATTTGGGACCAACATAAATGAGCAATGAACCTTCTTCCTTTTCCAAAAGAAGAAGTTGAATGAAGGGGATGCATTTGAAAAATTACCAATCATGTAACATGGCTCATTACATGTAATTGAGAACCATTGTAATAAATGAAGCAAAAATAACTAGAGGTCATCACCTCATCATCTCAAATGAAAGAAGTGGGCTATACATCTAGGGTTTCCAGTGGAGCAAGACCACTCTCTCAAATGCCTTGGATTGTCACCATAGTTAAGGATAGCTAGACATGAGAAGAAATATACCATGGTGTTACATAACTAGTATAGATATTGAACCATAACCCACTTACAAAAAATCCCAGGAGTCATCAAACCCCAACTACAAGACATAAGCTATTGATAGAGGTTTAAGGACTAGCTTCTATAATGAAGGAAATCTAATTTGGGACTTTGCACTGGCCACAACTAGAAAGCACCAAAATGACACCCCGTATTCATTTGATAACCCCATTATAGGTTAAGAAAGAGTAGCCTCCTAAGGTTGATGTTGACCTAATTGAAAAATAAGAACCTCCTTCCCTAATAGATAGGTTTGAGATTAAAATGGACCCTCAAGAAACAATTGAGGGACAAGAAACACAAGGAGAATACAAGGGTATGGAAGGATGCAACTATAATAATGGTCACAACTAGGAGAAAAACACTCATGGAGGTTCCAAAAGACTAGCCTAGACCCCACTTACTACAATCGAGGGAGACAACAAGGATCCCAATACATACCTAGTTGGTGGGTTGAACCAATAAGAAGAGAAAGAGGAGAAATAAGGTGAGAAGAAATATGAGGAGATGAAAGATGTCGCATTGGATGTAGGTTATATGCATGAATCCAACATCCCTCTTCCACCCCAAAAGATAGAAAATCCACCTAGGATTTGAGTGCCTCCACTAGATTAGGAAACAACCATGAAAATCATTGTGAAAATAGACTAAAATAAATAATATTAGTTTGTGTTGAGGTAGAGACACTATAAGAACTTACAAATTATGTAATACATAATAGTAAATGTGAACAAAAGGATTCAAAATGAAACCAACCACTTCGACACGATCATGGACCTAGATTACATTGAATAAAATGGATAACATAATCTGGTGATAATCAATCATAAGACATTAACTCAAATGGATCCTACAACACCACTGTATCCCAAAGTCGTGCAACCCTAAGATATTGCATAGGTCCTAACTAAAGACTTGGTAAGACAACATTTTATTTTTAGAAATGAGATTATCCATAGGTTACCAGAGAGAGAGAGAGACCTCACACAGTGAGAATAGAGCGTAATCAATTGTAGGTATAGTTGGATGATGTGTTGAAGTAAATAAATAATCTACAATGGGAAAAGAATGCAATGGAAGATGAAATCAAAGTGGTAAGAAGAAAATTCATTCAAATGTGGCTAGCACTAAAAGAAAATGATACAAAGATTTGTGACTTAGCACTAAGGGCCTCACTAATAGATATAGTTGATCATGTGTAGTAAGAAGTTATGCAAATGTAGAGAGGGAAGCAAAATTTGAAGGATATATGGGACATAAAGAAATCAAAAGAACGCCAAAAAAAATCCTAGGTACGACAAAGTATGGGATCAAAAAGCAAGTTGACAGAGGCAATGAAGGATAAGATATAGGTGTCGGCTAACCAATGCACATAAATTTTGACTAAAAACCAAAATTGAGTGTAGATTGTAGAGAAAAGGGACAACTAGTAGAAGCGATCTAGGAGAGGATTATTTGGTTGTAGTAAGAGACATAGCAACTAGTGGACCTAGTGACAAGAGAAGAAAAAATGAAAGAAATGCAAAGTGCATATGACGAGTTGGACCAGTTTTTTCAATCAACAACGAAGGTCCAAACTTAGCTCAGGTAGATTTTCCTAGTCATGCTTGGACGATATAATGCACTTTAGAAATTCTAGAATAAAAATAAAATTGATTGGTTGTCTTTTCATAAAACTCACCCATAAATGCCAAACCTTGACCAAGCAAATTTTTATCTAGTAGGGCTTTACATTTCGGTAGGAAAGTGGATGAACATATTGGAGCAATAACTTGACTTCAGAAACAAAGTTTTGGAGTCCTGGAGTTGCAATCCTTGTTTAGCAGGGGGGATCGGTGGAGGGTTGCAAAGTCAATTAAAGGTGGAAAAAGTTGACTCGAGAGTGAGTCAATAATTGTGGTTGTTATTTGTTGGGTCCCTCATTTTGATTTTGAGGTGGACAAATTTTGGTTGTAGGAAGGGACAAGGTGACATAGATTTAACAAACATGAAAGATATGAGTCACACCACATGAATTAAAGATCATTAACAACATTAAGGAGCATTGACCATGAAAGGAGATCAAAACTAAGATAATAGGTGGGATTCTAGGTGATCAACTAGTTCAGTGGTGAAATACTAAAGACACTTGGTCGTAGTGAAAGCCCATATAAATTGGTTCATAAAGTTGAGATTGAAAGTAGGCTAATATCTCTACTCATTTTGAATATACCTTCTTTCCTTCAAGTGGAATTATATAAATGTAAAGGTTTTGGGTTGTGAAAAAAGATGTTGCCACTAGGATGATTGTTGTTGTTTTACTACTATTGTTAATGTTGGCTCCATGTTGGTTATATACACTATTTATGTACTCTATTTTGTTTTGGTCTCAAAATTGAAGAACGTTTATGGATAATGTCTTTTACTAGTGTTCATTGTCTATGATACCAAATAACCACGATATGCTTGAATATTCGTTGCATTGTTATGTTAGGATCATGGTTTTGGTTTTGATGATAATTAATCACCGCATAAATACTTAATGGTGGCGAACTAATGGTTTAATACTTGCATAATAGTTAAAGTGGATGTATAAGTAATGGGTCGAGTGTTCATCAAATAATTATACTATATACTTTTCTTACCATTCAATCTTTACACAACACTAATGGTTTAATACTTTCATAATAGTTAAAGTGGAAGTATAGGTAGTGGGTTGGGTGTTCAATACTATATACTTTCCTTGCCATTCAATCTTTACACAACACTAATGGTTTAATACTTTCATAATAGTTAAAGTGGAAGTATAGGTAATGGGTTGGGTGTTCATGACAATAGTCATACTATATAACACAAGCTTCAATATTGACACAACATTCAATATTGACACAACACATTTAGGTGAGACTTTGCTCTTCACGTAGATTGATTCTAAGTATGAAATTGAGTCAACAAAGCTCTCAAACTTGGTTTTAATTTCATTGTTATATAAAAATAAGTGTAACTTTTTAAGTTTTGTTTTTTTAAATATTTTCTAAAATTATTAGAATTATATATTTTCAAAATATTGAATATATTAAAAATACAATTTAAACTATATATATATATATATATATATATATATATATATATAATCATAATTTAACATGGATGACTTGATGATCACGAGTTTATCTACAACTCTTTCACTTATGGCGGCATTCTCTCGACCCTTAGTCAGCCGTGTACGTAGACGACTCCAAACACGTTTACCCCATCGTCTAGACGACCCACCAAATACATATGGACTCTGTTAGATAAAAGAAGACTAAACATTTTATAATATATTTCTTCTAATTTGTTATTATTAAAATTTCGTTAAATAATTTTTATTAAAATATAATTTTAAATTGAAAAGATTATCTACGACTCTGCCGCTTATGTCGGCATTCTCTCGACTCGTAGCCCACCGTGTACGTAAACGAGATTAACACGTTTACCCCACTCGTCTAAACGACGCACTAAAAACATTTCTATTTATAGGGGGAAAAATGTATATAGACTTGCGTAAAATATTTGGATAAAAGAATAATAAAATATATTTTATTATTCTGAAAACGCTGAAAGATATTTACGTTTGAAAATGAAACGCTCCATGTTCATTTAATAGGTGGGTTGGCCAGTTATCGAATATGAAAAGTGTGGACAGGTGAGACGTACGGACAGTTAAGGAGGAAGTTGAAGTAGTGCCAGTGAATAATCCAAACTTGGTGATTATATGGTGCTACATTAATTTCTTAATATGATTAGGTAAATGTTAAAAAGTAAACAGGTTAAGAGATGCATTCAAAAATACAAGGAAGTTATGAAGAGTAAATCACATTCATTGATTTGGGAGGACGACTAAGAATATGCCAGCATCTTCAATTGTTAGCTATCAGATTAAAATTTTAGATTAAAAGATCATTAATCGTGCCCATTATCAATAGGTATACGCCTTTCTAAATATTTTTTTTATTTGTTATTATTAAAATTCAATTAAATTTTATTATTAAAATATAATTTTTAATGAAATAAATTTATAATTAAATTCTATAATATTAATATTTTAATAATTTAAAGAAAATTATAAAATATATCAAATTTGGTGTATAAAACTTCTTCTGTCCAATTATTTGACTGATAAAATATATAACAATAGGGAATTTTTTTTTTAAATGGTAAGATATTTTTTTGATTTTATGACTATATTATTAATAAATAATTTGAAAATTTTCATCGGTGGTTGAACGCCAATTGTAGGTTTTCACATCAAGGTAAAGAAAATAATTGAAAAAAATCATATTAAAACAATACCACGTTATCTCCCGAATTGCAGGTTTTCCGCATCAAGGTAAAGAAAATAATTTAAAAAAAAGACAAATATTGCAACAATGCCACGTTATCTGACCTTTGGAAGCTACAATGTTGAGGGACCAATAAAATATAACTAAAATTAATAGGTTGAGTTAAAGGGAGTGTCCTCGGTATTTTAACATGGCTTGTTCCGTCCTTGTCCAGTCTTGCAAGCTTTATTGGTCCCCAACATTGTAGCTTTCAACTACAATAAAACACTGACTTGCAACTTTAGTTTTTGTGAAGTTTGGAAAATTCAAAATCTAAGAATCCATTTTGTCTTTGGGCTTATAGGGATCTTTTAGTATTTTTTTACCATGAAATGCGAGGAAGGAATTGTAACTATTTAGGTTGTTATTATTGACATTGATGGGAATCTTGAGGAACGGAATTGTAACTATTTAGGTTGTTATCATTGACATTGATGGGAATCTTGAGTGTGGGGAAATTCTAGATTGATTCTAGAATTGAGATCATATAGATCATATTGGTGGTAGTTTGAAAGACATCGTATTATAAATTAATTGATAGAGTGTTGTAATTAATGGTCGCTCTAGTCTTTTATTTCTCTTGGATTGATATGTTTTATATAGATACATGATCACAAAAATGAGTCAAACTATGGTATTAACACCATAATCATCATCATGTTGGAGTGGAGGGGAATTAGTGTGAGAAGATGACATCACCAACGAGTGGATAGGCCTTTGCATGCTTTAAAGTTTATCTTCCATACGAGTGGAACCAAATTTATTCCAACAAAAACGCTCATTGTAAATTTTAAGAATGTGCACGCATTCTTGTTTAAATAGCTTTGGCCATTGTTGAAGTTCCAAGCAACTTAAAATTTCTGAGTAAAAAGTTGGATCCACATCATTTTTATATATCAAAGGAATGTGCACGCATATTTTGGAGGCATGTATGTGTTAAAAACACATACATGTTTTTCTATCTATGGAAATAAAAAACAAAAGCGTGACTCCTTTCTCCATTCTTTTCCTCAACCCATGGCACATTATTCTACTAGTTTTCCCCAATTGCAAATGTGTTTTGTTTATGCTTTGGCCCAAACTTTGTAAGGACAAGTAGGAGGGAGGTTGGCATTGTTGGCACTCGACATTTCCAATAGTGAAGCTCTCTTTTCCAAATAAGTTTTATTACAAATCTCATTTTTATATTTGTCAAGTTATACAAATTTACATATTAATTTGTAAAAATATTTCTTATTGTTTAGATGTGACTTTTATTCTTCCAAAATGGAGAAAAAACCCAATTCAAACCCAAACCATGACCCCTAACCACCCCACAAGACCCATACACATAAATTAATCAATGTTTAGAGGAACTAAAAAATACAATTAGTGAACTTAGGAACACTAGAATATCAACTTCCATTGGTCACTTTTCTTGACATCATTGTTGCTTCCATTGGCCATGTCCATGTCCAAATATATTATATATCTAAATATATGGCTATGCTGAGAGAGTACTACTCAACTAGCATGAGTAAGGAAGAGGTTAAAATTTTGCATATAACCAAAGAGATGATTGTTCAATTGTTATTTGACCCTAGAACCAACCAACCCCTTGATATGAGAAACATGCATCTTTGCATAGAATGGTACACATTATATCCATGGAAAATCCATTGGATAGATAGGTGATTTATGGTATTTGATAAAACTACCTACAATAATAGGGATTTTTCATTGTATTTTTTTCATAATATGGGTCGAGTTTATTATGGGTCACTATGTCAATTATTTTGGCATTGGTGAATTTTAGGGAATTGGTCTTGGCTTTGCTCATGATCACACAATGACTAGAAATAACCCATTGAGAGGGTCATCTCCCCTATGTGTATGTTGAACCCCCCTTGCCAAACCACCTCAGTTTGGAGATAGAATTCATGCCACTAATACTACGATATCGTTTCTGACATGTAGTTTAATTCATCTTAGCATATTTGTGGTAGTATCTCATCAAGATCCATCTTTAGACAATGTTAGTGATGGGTGAGTGCAAGCTAATGATGGTCTCTCATCCCACGTTAGTGGCAATGTAAACCTGGAAAAACAACAATCTATTAACTTGGAGAGATTATTCAAGGTACTTTTACAATGAATTTGAATATGGTGTAAGAAGATGAAATGTAGGAAATTGAATTATCTTTCTGAATATGCAACTTTTATTCGTAAAAACTATGAATAACTATGTCAAATTTGTTTTTTTCTAACAATGGTATCTTATTTTTCCAACAAAATATAAGGTATATGTTTTTGTTCGTGCAGGTGTTGAGTACCTTAACGATGGAATTTCATTCCAAAAGCTTGTATACTTGTAGAGAACCTGTTTTTATTGTGATGTGTATTTGTTGGAAATTTATG
>ML805537.1:111707-129703 GCA_009831015.1 Picea engelmannii
AGTGAGGGGAAGAGGGGGCAGAGAGAGGGGAAGAAGGAGACAATAAGCGACGGGAAGAGGGGGCAGAGAGAGAGAGGGAGGGAGAGGGAGAAAGAGGGGGGGATATAATGAGGGAGAGAGAGGGAAAGAGAGGTTGGAGAGAGAGTGAAAGATAGATGGATGCAGGGAGAGGGGGGGTGTAGATGGGGGGGAGAGAGGGGGCAATATAAAGATATTTCATGTTAACAAAAACACATTCACATTCCTATTCTTAATAATGTGCGCACGCTTTAGGAATGGACGTAATTTTATTTCAATTATTTTTAGGGATGCACACACGTTCTTGTACAAGTGTTTCTCAAGAACGCGTGTGCATTCTTGAGAATGCACTCACGTTCTTGGGAACGCTCCTACGTGGCTTGTTGAATGGAGGTTCGGGGTTTGCTGAACCTGTTACATCAAGAACACATACATGTTATTGTTCACCTCATTTCCACTTTATCGTCCATCAACTTCGTGCACTCACCAACAATAGGAGAGAAAGAGGAAGATAGATGGAGGTAGGGAGAGGGGGGCAAAGAGAGAGAGGAGAGAGGGTGTATAGAGAGATATTTCACGTTAACAGGAATGCACATGCATTCCTATTCTTAATAACTTGCACACATTTTGAGAATACACTTTAGCATAATTTTTATTTCTATTTTTTTAGGGAATTAAAAAAATTTAACATCAATCTTTAATACCATATAAACACAATGATAATTCCTAATCATTTTTTTAAACTTTGAACAAATAAAAAATACATAAATTATTTTAAAATATTCAATACAATTTTAAAAACCAAAATTTTATTTACATAAACATAAGTTCTCATTATCATTATAATTACTTTGAAATATATACCATATTTAAAAACATTTTTTATAAACAACATATAAGTTATTTAGAAATAAAATTTAATTTACATGAAAATAAATTATCATTATCATTATAATCCCTTTGAATTTAATTTACATAAACATAAATTCTCATTATCATTATAATCACTTTGAAACATATACCATATTTAAAAACATTTTTTATAAACAACATATAAATTATTTAGAAATAAAATTTAATTTACATGAACATAAATTATCATTATCATTATAATCCCTCTGAAAGGAACATTTTTTATAAACAACATATAAAGAATTTACAAATAAAAATGCTTATTCCAATAGTATATAGATTGTTCCAACTTTTATTATCCCTTATCGTCTCGAGTGAACCAAAAGTTAAAGTTTGCCTTTTTCATTGAGTTTGCCTTTTTCATTGAGTTTCGCCTGGAGAGATTTTCTCTCACTCTTCTGGGAAACCTTTACCTTTTCCTCTATTGGATTAGCACTATTACATTAAGAGTTTCACTGATACTTTCTTGGTTGTTAAATATAAGATGGGGAAGTAAAATAGAAAAGAAAATATCAACTTTTAGTTTGTGTATATTTGAAATTACCAACTTTTAGTTTGTGGATATTTGATTATATAGAGAAGAACGATGCATAGCTAGATGAAAATTTAGTCACGCGGAGACCCAAATATCAAATGTTAATGTTAAATTGACTTGAAATTGGTACATCAATCATCAAAACAACTTTAAGCCAACTTAATGTTGTGAGGAACCTTCTGCGATTTTTAGGGGTTGTGAACACACGAAGACTCCTTTATTGTCTCCAGTGCTGGTTTCCAACACCTGAAACTGTGTATCCTCTACTGGCTCAACCCCTACCCCAACTCCGTCGACTAGTATTCATCTTCATTTAACTCCAACTTTGGCACCAAAAATCGATCTGTTGATTGTTTTTGCAATTGAACTGTTTTCTTGGCACCACCATTGTTTGAAGAAAATTCAGATAAATGGCCAGTCGCAATGACTGGAAAGATTCTAGAGTTACAGGACTATTTTCTATGGGCGGACTTGCATTGGAATGCTAACAAATTAAGTGAATCCATGTTAGAAGGTGATAGTACACTGCGCAAATATTTCTGCATAGGGAAAAGAACATAGAAGCCCCCGACCACCAAATCCTCCTTAGTGCGGAGTGCTGCGATGCGATGACCTACTTGGAGATCACTGAAATTGCACATGAATTGTTGGGGATTGTCCATCATCATCTCTCCCACCTTAATTACCTCCCCAAATTTTTCAATGCTACCATCGTGCCACCATATAACTGTCACTGTCGCGGTGGTTCCAGACGGTTTAGCATAGCACAAATGACTACCCATTGATTCGTATTTCCTTCTTTAAAGCTTTTCTCTTTGTAAAATAATTAATACATTGCTTTCTACTGATCGATATACTATTTCCTCTTAGAGCCCACCTGATTGAAGGGAATAATAGCAAATTTATGTGCGAGAGAACGAGGTCTCTGAGAATATGCAAGCAGAAACCCTGGGGATAGGGATAATGGGTGATTGGGGTGGTCTGAGAAGATGAGGAGGATGCACATCCATATATGTATATATAAAGATTTTAGCGATAAACCATCCACAATCGAGATGATTTCGAAAAATGCACAGAAAGACTCTAAACGCGGATGCAGATGAGTGTACCTACGACTTTGGCGCGTCTGTAGAAGTTGACTCAATTCACCCAGTGACCACTATCAATGATCTTCGTTCGGCTCATGTCACCATTCTCTGGAGGGTTACTCCATGATGGATCTAGGCCCGCCACCCAATATTAAAAGCAACCAAGCTAAACGGGACAAAAGTATATATATTTCTGTAGAATGGTTGGTTTTTTCTAATTATTATATTGGCAAGAATGTTTCAATTTGTAAATAAGTCAAAGATACCCATGTACATGGGCTGGAAACTTTTTTGTAAATACATTTTTTTTAAACTCATCATGGAAGAGAGGCTACGGTATTCTACGGAAAGATATCGAGACATAATTAACTCTTGTTGGACTATCTTGATCACTTGTACCTAACAAGTAGTCTAGTAACCTTCAAGAAATTTACTAACCAAAACCAATTTTAAGGTTGTTGTTCTGTAATTTCTTATTTCAAAATAGAGAGGTTATTTTAAAACATAATTACTTTAAAACATGTATATTACTTTAAAAACCTTTCTCCAATGTATGGAGTTTTTATTTTAAAACCAGCCTCCCTTCCCTTCAGACTAAATGACCCGCACTCAACTAGGAGTAATGGTAGTGCATTGGGCACTCCAAAGTCACTTAATGGTTCCTTGCACAAACCAAGATGGGTGTAACATGCAAGGTACCTGCACCAGGATAGCAGTCACCTCGAATTTCAGGGTTTTCGCCCCTGTCAATTCGTCAGGCACTATGAATGCATGTGCCCTAGAATTCTCTCCCATTCCATCTTTTCTTTTTGCAAGACTAATCCTTGGCTTTCTCTTCGCCTTGTGCTCTACTGTTCCTTGTATCTCCCATTCCATTTTTTCCTTGTGCATGATTGTTTGGCCTCCCACCGTCAATCCTCCATTGTCTATCCTACACAATCCTTACCTAAACGTCCACACCATGCCCAGAGAGAGGGGAAAATCCAAAAGGGGTCTATTGTACTACAACACCATTACCAAACGCAATAAAATCCCCTCCTCTCAGCTTTCCCTCATCACTACCAGTCATCCCGACCAAATCCATAATTGGTCTCAGCAACCCCGGCCTCTAACTTCTAATCCAACAATTGACTATAGAAGCTACCCAATCGAGGAATTTATCCCTCCTGAGAAGTTCACCCCTCCACCTATATTTCACCCGGAAATTTCCCCTCTCAAAGCCCACACTCCAGATCATTTTTATGGCACCGAAGATTGCATGGTGGAGGAAGAAATTCTTCCCAGTGGAAAAATGGATATTCCAATTACAAAAATGGATGCACACTTGGAGATGGATGTAGATCTAATGGAGGATCCACCTTCACCCACCCCCATTCGACTCCCAGAAAAGCATCTTCAACTCATTTTTGAGTTGCGATAGAAACTTGATGACTAGGGACACATCCAAAAATTCCTTGGACATCGAATGGACTTCCTAATCGACGTCATGACAGAAGCTCCAACAAGAAATCAGTGCCCAACCTGCGGCCATAAATTTGTCCCAACCTACAGTGCCCATGGCTGCGCGAGCCTAATTTCACATTTGTACTAGCTCCCCTAGGTCTATGTTTTTCTTTTGGCTATGTCAAGTACGCAAAGAATTGAGATTCTCTATCAGAATATGTATGTTAGTCGGCCATGGCCACTGGTTAATCGGTCACTGTGACCATTTTTGTCAGTTAGACATTTTCATTGTCTTGCTCAAACAGTTACAGTTGCTCTTGAATTTTGATGGCCACCTATATTGATTTCCCAGATGTGACAAGATAGATGGAAGACTCCATATTTTGTAATGCCATGTATATTTGTGAATATCAATATATAGTTACTTTTATTTACAAAAAAAAAAACATATGGAGTTTTTAAAGCACACTTATTTTTATTCCAAACGTTATATAGATTGTTCCAAAATTTTGTTGTCTTTTAAGATCCATGATATTTACTTTCAGATTTGATATAGTTCTTAAACCAATGGATTCAATGTTTTGACAAATTTTTAGGACACTTTGATTATATAGATTTATTCACTAAAATATACAGATCCAACAATTTCTCTACATATTTCTGAAAAAAATAACTAAAACATAGAACGTTTAAAATACAACTTAGTTTGTTGATATTCAGTGAAATCCATTGGTTTACTCGTCCAACCAAGACATGTTCTTTTATCGTGTTCTTTCGTCTTTGAAGAAGTCGACATGCCAAATTGTAACCAAGTTCTCTATTTGCATTGGATTGTACACGACTAGCAATTTAACATCTCTTTGACATGGAATTATTTATCAAAAGGTTCAACATTATTAAGATTTCCGTTTTGTAGTTTTTTTTTTGCATGTTTAAATTGTGCACACATTTTTCATTTTCTACTGATTTTGTTTCAAGTTTTTCACAACTCCCATATGACCAGTGATCAAATTTGAAGGGTAGGTTCTAATTTCTGTGAGAACGTTGTGGGTAGGTTCTAATTTTCCTTCTTCTCTGATAGCTATTGTTTCAGAATGTCCTGTATTTTCTTTTCCTCTTCTAACTCCACCTTTAGCAGGGAAAAGTCTTCATCGGGTTTTTTAGCATTCTTTTCAAACTGCATCAACAACTATTTTTCTTTTCTCCTCTCGAGTCTGAGTCTGTCAATCTCTTCGAAGGAAATGATTAGTTCACCTTCCATATCAACGAAAACTTCTTCATCATTACCATCACTTCCTGTGTTTTGATTATCATAATCCTCTTTCGCCATAAGCACAAAGTCACTAACATTATCTTCATAGGAAGAGTCACTATCTGTGTCTTCTGAAGAGTCATAATTATTTACACATAAAATTTTCTTTTTACCAAATCTTATGGGTTTGTACTTCTTTTCACCTTCATAATTATGATCCTGCTTCTTGTGTGGACACTTAGATGCAAAGTGACCTATCTTTCCACAGTTAAAAAACTTGAAGGGAAACTTGCCTTTATACTTGCCTGATCCTTTCTTTAGTCTTCTCACAATTTTTTCTTCAATTTCATCAGGCTCAGATTCCTCATTCTTATCTGCTTTAAAAGAAGCTTATCTATTGTTGGATTTATCTTTACCTATCCTCATTTCATATGCAATCAACGTTCCTAGAAGTTGATCAAAAACAAAATCTTTTAGGTCATTAAGTTCTTCTATAGAAGAGACCTTTGGGTTGAACCTATCTGGCAGAGATCTCAAAATTTTCTGAACTAAAGAGGCTTCCTCAAATTTTTCACCAAGAGATTTCATTGCATTTACTAGTTTTTCAACTCTCAGAAAGTACTTCCCAATAGTTTCATCTTCTTTCATCTGTAGTTGTTCAAACTGTACTCTGTAGGTTTGAATCTTGGCATTCTTTACCTTCTCATTACCTTCATAACTGCTAATGAGTTTGTCCCACATGTCTTTGGCAGTTTCTAAGTGCATAACTTCTACAAATTTTGCTTCTGCAAGCCCACTCAAAATAACATTCATAGCCATAGCATTGAAGCTAAATTCTAGCTTGTCATGTTTATTAGCTAGTACAACTAGCTTTACATAACCAATCTCTACCACATCCCAGACATCTGCACCTAAAGCCATTATCTAGGTTCTCATCCTAACTTTCTAGAAGGCAAAGTTTGTTCCATTGAATAGAGGGGCCTTATTGGTTGAATTTCCTTCATGGATTGACATGTTTAAGCTTACTGATCTACCTTTAAATAAAAGGAACTAGATCTGATACCAATTGCTGGAAAACTGAGAGGGGGGGGTTGAATCAATTTTTATTGTGCTTAAACAATTATGGCTATTTTAAAATCTTTAATGACCACTCAATGATGATCAAAATAATGCAGACATGTAAGAAATAGAATATTCAACATCAATCACATACATGAAATATACCAAGACATCTATTTCCCGAGGAAACCCATAAAGGGAAAAACCTCTTCTTCTTGATATGATAAGTAATATTTATTTTTTGTACATTATCATTCTTATGAGATCCAACTCCTCTTAAGGCTAGAACCTCTATTTTACAAGAAACAACTTTCTTAGAGCACCAACTCTCTGGTTTCTCTAGCACCCACTAGAAGGAAGCACCAACTCCCTGAGTGTTCCAACACCAACTGGATGGAAGCTACAACTTATAGTCACAGATGCACCAACCTATATAATAGAGAACAATAGTTCTCCCTTGAACCACCCTGCCACCCTAGTTTTTCTGGTTGCAACCAAATGGAAGCTACAACTCCCTGTGTTCAAGAACCCACTTGAAACTCTAAGGAAAACAATCCTCCCTAGCACCTCCCTAGCACCCTGAAATATAAATATTTTCTTTCTTGAATTTATCACAGTGATAAAACATTTATCTATGGCTTACTAGTATCATCATTTTTCTTCTACACTGCTCTGCTTTGTCTGCATCAATGTCTCTCTCCTCACATCTGTTGCACTTTATGTTCGTCTCTCAGATATGAATTTATGTTCCTTGCTTCTTCTATGCTTCAACTCCTGCACACCGCATGCTTCTACCCACATGAATCACACTCAATAGAAGCACCCATCTCTTCTCTGTTATGCATTTTTATATTCTCTCTGCACCAACTGCATCCTATGTGCAATGCCTCTGCATGCTCTTCACCCTTACTGCATGACTAACTCGTCGTGCTCGTTCATATCTCTGTTCTGCATATCTTTTGTCATGGAGAGTCCTCTGCTTGATCATCATCACAACTCTTCACTTTCTCTGGCAGTTATGTTTCCTGTGAGTTCATCATTAGTAGCTGTTATGATGAGACTATTCGTCATCAGTGGTCGTTCCCGAGATTCGTTTACCTTTTTCTGGCCGTGCGACCCTTCATCTTATCTATCACAACTAATCTTATCCTCTCTGTTACAGTTACATACTTGAACACTTTCCCATATGTCAATTGTATCTATGATGAGTCTTTATTTCACTAGCATTTTCCTCAAGACTCTTCAGCTCCTCTGGCAGTCACCTTGAGATTCTTCAAATTCTCTGGTAGATGCAATCAATCATTTTCTGTAGTTATAATCAGTCGGTCTCTAGAAGTTACTAAGAGAACCTCTGTGCGCTCATGACTTTGGCGCCTTTTTCCCTTTCTGAGAAAACTATACAGTGGGCACTATCTTTTTTGGCTAATCCCCTTCCTTTCACATGACCATCGACGATGACCATATGCCTAACCAACAATTGTTTCGTAATTTCACATTTCGAGTGATCGACTGTGAGTCACCTCGATTTTCCCAACTTGTGAAACTTCGAGGTGGATCCTAGCAATGCTATCTCCTTCCATTATCTTTCAATGATGTGACCACTAGCTGTGACCATAGCCTTATTCGAAAAGGCATTTCACGATTTCGACGATCTCTGTTGTAAATCCTAGTGACATGCTAACTGCTCGCTTAACCTTCATCAATGTGACCACCAACTGTGACCATGAGCCAAGCAAGAAGGGTGCTTCACGATTTCACATATCACGAACTCCTGCTATGAGTTGCCTCGAAACTCCCAGCTCGTAAAACTCTGAAATGATTCATATCAAATCAACGTTCGAGATCTCTCCTTCTGATCGACGACTGTGATCAAATCGGGATTTCATTTTTTGCAACTTCGAATGTTAAAGCACCTCCTTTCTTTGACTCTCGATTTCCCAATATCTGTTCCTTATCAATGGTCCATGATATTCCGTATTTAAATGGTCTAGATATCTTCTTCAAGAACTCGAACCTCATTCTTCATCGTGCCAGATCAACGATCCATGATCCTCAGTGATTCGACGGTCCAAATCATTTTGCGAATTCACATTTCACAAATTCCTCCAACTCTCACCTTTGACTCTTCCAGTTCGTGAGTCAGCGAAATACTGATCTCTCTCCATGTGTCCTCTGGAACTAATCGTTTAGATCTTATTGTGATTTCTCTTTTCACAAGTTCCTACAACACTTACCTTTGACTTTTCCAGTTCGTGAGTCAATGAAATGATGATCTCTTGCCATGTGTCCTCTGGATCCAACGGTTTAGATCTTATCATGATTTTTCATTTTGCAGACTTGGAGGAGGGCTCTCAACCTTATCCTCTTCGCAATTATACTGGATGTGACTGTTGTTGGTCCTCGACGCACAGATCCAACGGATCTGATCTGTACTTATCCTTTTCACTGCCTCTAGTCAGTGGATTTTGATTAATGGACATCCGGTATTCGGGATTGGTGATCCAATGATCACTGTCGCTCTTCCTCCTGACCTTACACATCATCTCGACTTGGAAGAATTTCTAAGTGTCAAAGGCCTTGACCTTTGATCCTTCTGCGAGTCCTAATGACTTGGACCTTGTTTGTTCTTCTGGAAATTGTTATTTCTTCTAAGCTTTCTCGTCTCTGCATATTGTTTGCTCCTCCTGAACTTATGCTTTCCCTGTTTTCCATCATTGTTTCTTTCCTCATTTCTTATTTTCTTTCCTGTAAACATATCATCGTCGGTGTTGTTCTTGCCATCAATGACAAGCACACTCTTCCTGTAAACATGCCAACAAGGGGAAGAGGGAGCAAAGAGAGAGGGAGAGGGAGAGAAAGGGGGGGAGACAACAAGTGATATAGAGGGAGAGAGCAGTTGTAGAGAGAGAGGAGGATAAATGGAGTTAGGGNGAAGAGGGGGAAGAGAGAGAGGGGGGGATATAGAGATATTTCATGTTAACAGGAATGTGTGCATGTTCTTTCTCCTAATAATGCACACACACTTTAGGAACGTGCATCTGCATTATTTTTATTTCAATTTTTTTTAGGAATGCTCATGCATTCTTGTACACATGTTTCTCAGGAATACAGACAAATTCTTGAGAATGAATACATGTTCTGGGAGCATGCCTACATGGATTGTTGAGTGGAGGTTCAGGGTTTGTTGAAGCTGTCACATTAGGAATGTGTGCATGTTCCTAGAAACACACATGTGTTCTCACGAGTGTGCATTCTTTCTCACCCTGTTGCCACTTTATCGTCCAACAACTTCTATCTCTCACCCATGTAGGCTTCCTTGAAAGTGTAATACTCCAAATTGTTAAAATATACTCAAATACTATTAATAAAACTACTATAGGACTCAAAAGGAAGTTTGAAATATTGTTTGTAATTGCCTTTTTATCCTTCAACATTATCTTAAACTATGGTAGGTAGGTAATCCCCTTCGCATGTCATGAATTCCTGGTATTTCTGTATGTGTAGAGAAATTAAAGTTGTTTATGGTCACTTTGCATTGTACTATATATTTACTACAAAAATGATGCAATAAATACATAAGATATTGCACCACTAATAGATCTCATGAACCTAAAATACGTAACTTAGAATATCATCTAAAAAAGTATCATAGTGGTATCTAGCAACGCATTCATGTTGCATCAAACTACATGCCCATTACATATCCAAAATAATACACTTTGATCTTAAAGTGTTCCTGAATGCCAAGTAATTTGGTTACAAGAGTAGTAATTGTATAGCTCTTGATCTCCTTAAAAAATTATTGTTCTTGTTGAAAACACTGAGAGGGGGGGTGAATCGATATTGAACAATTTTACCACTTTTAATCAAAATATATAATCTTCAACTTGATCAGCAGTGTATCATCAATATATAATGTATGATTTCATTCAATATATCATGAGCATATAACCATAAACAACAACATCACATCAAGTACACAGTACACTAGAATTTACGTGGAAACCCAAACGAAAGAAAACCACATAATGCTTTCTTATATATCAAAGATTACATTCATTGGAAGAACCAACTTCCCAATTCTCCAGCTACAAAAGGAAGGAGGCTCCAACCCCCTCGTTACAGGATCCAACTTGAAGGAAGCTACAAATGCTTTATTTACCATCTACAATTGGAAGGAGGCTCCAACCTGAAGGAAGATCCAACACCCTGTATTCTCTGGCTCCAACTAGAAGGAGGCTACGACAACTTGATTTCTATGGATCCAACCAGAAGGAGGTTATGACCCCCTGATTTACAGGATCCAAACTAAAGGAAGCTCCAACTCCTTGATTTCTCTGGATCCAAACAGAAGGAGGCTACAACCCCCTTTCCTTGCCCCGTCCTGCCACCCTAAAATATAAGTTTATACAACTTGTCATTGATATTGTCACTGATATATCAATCAACCTTTCACATCAACCTGTCACTGTCAACCTGTCACATCAACCTATTAATTCCAACTTGTCACATCAACCTATCACTAACATACCATGAATCTGTCATTGACACACCATCAACATGTCACCATCGTTGATACTCAACATCAACGAAACTAGATCCACAATCACCAAGAACACCTGTCAACCAGATGCTCAACATTACCAACACATGAATCTACCAAGAATGTACCAATATCACCAACATACCATCACAATATATGTGTCTCAACCATGCACCAAACCTATACCATATCATGTACCAAACCTATACCAAATGATGTATTAATCATGTACCAAAACATGTACCATACCATACCAAATCATGTACCAAATCATGTATCAATGAAAACCTATTCCATACAATGTTCCAACACCATATCATGCATCAATGATGTTTCTCACCATGCATCAATGTCACTAAGTAATTCCTCATACATATACCAAAAATGTATCTCAAGCAATGTGCCCAATATCCAAGATGCTCCTCAAACTATGTGCCTCAACCATATACCATATCACTCATGGTATAACTCAATCATTCCATACACCATGTACCATAATATATCATCAATGAAGTTCCTAAAAAACGTACCAAACAACCAAGATCATATACCAAGTATATGCCTCAACCATGCACCTGAGATGTGCCTCAAGCATGTGTCAATGCCTCAACAATATACCAAAGACTTGCCTTAAGCACACACCATAACATCCTCAACATGTAACCCTAAAAAAATGCATATAAACACACATGTAACTCCGTAATAGAGCTGGTGTATGTGATAACAGACCTTCATATCTTCTTCAACTTCAACAACAAGAGAATAACATCTTCATCAAACTTTACCTTAGTCTCACGAGACTAGTTTTCAGATTAGTCACAAACCCTAGCTTTCAATAAGCATAAATTTGTACCTGTAATTAATAAAGGTATGAAAATTGTACCAAATATTATTCAATATCTTTTCTACAGTTCCTTCAAGTTTCATTGCTTGGAACATCCCAAAAAATGAGTTATAACAAAAATGACAAACCTTGTTGAATTATGGCTTATTCTAGAGAGATATCTTATAGAGCATGCCATGCATGAAATATTTGATATATGGATATGAATATATCACACAACATAATATGGACTATACTCTATCTAATTTATTTTGTCTCACTAAATTTAGATCCTCTATAAATAAGTTATTATTGTTTTTCCTAGAACACATGTTTGAGACTAGTTTTAGGACTAGCCAAAAACCCTATTTTACACAGAGTCTATCTATGGAAATACAAATACACAAAATCTCAAATTTCTACCGCATGTACCTTAATATGTTTTCTCAATATGATCCAAGTTCCGTTGTCTGAATAATTCTAGAAAAAAAGTTATAGAGAAAATGGAAATATGACTTTTAAATAACATACCTGATAAATTATAGACATAAACAACAAGATGACCAAAAAGGCTCACTAGCCAACCCTCTTTTGTATTCACACTAATGTTACATATTTATAGTACAATGGGTGATGCCACCTCGTAGAGAATTTTTCTCTAGATCCTAAAATCATGCATGATGACTAGGCTAAGCAATGTTAACTAACTCATTATTCATCACTTGAGGATATATTACTAATATCCTAAATGAATAATACAAATATAGGTGACAATTAGACTTTAGTGATTGGTTAAGGTAAGCCATACACCAACAATACCTTAGAACACATCATCACAAGACTTCATTTTCCCTTGGAATTTTTCCCTTCTTTAATTCATCTTCGCTATGAAATTCACCTCAGATAAGAATCACTTATTGACATAGAATATATTCAATAGAATGTGTATGTGAATGTACTTATGAGTGACTTCTTGAGGTGTATATATACTTTTTCTACGTAATCTCTTTCCTTAACTTGAGGGATTATTGAACTTTCTTGTGACAACCAATTTACCCTTTCATTAATTACTTGCAACCAATTGGAGGCTGCTTAACCCATCTTTGGGCCTTCTATAGGGGCTTCTTAACCCATCTTTGGGGCTTCCAACTGCATGAACTCATAAATATTCAACCATGAGGAACTATGTGATGTTCCACCTACCGCTAGAAATGGCACGACGAGGAATATGCATCTATGAGTGTGTTACTTGAATTCACACTATTCTTAATGTACTTATTCCTCAAACAGCTTCGGGATTCATGACCATATCTATGGGTTTCTTGTATACTTCTTCAAAGTGTCTTCCCATGAAGGCCATGCTTAGAGCTACACCATAAGGGGTCCACTTTGGAGACTTCTCCAAATACACCCATCACATATGTTGACATCAATTACAACCACTCCTTGTTGACATCAATGACAACCAATTGTCCAACAACATAGATTACAACCAACTATCCAACAACTTTGTGGTTTCCCAGCTACACTAGATGTGGTTAGGGTTCAATACATTGAAAGTTGTGTGATGTAATTTGCCAAGTTTTTTCCATTCCAATAAAACTTTATGATTCATGGATGTTATTCTATGATAACATTCACCTATAAATAAAATACTCACTACATCAATGTTCATTCCGAATTTTCAAAAATAAATGAGTTATTTTTTCCCAAGTGTAAACCTTGTCATGTGATCAATAACTTCTCTATGTGTTATAATTGAAATACTTTCTCAAAATAGTGTAAGTGATATGCTTGGGACTTATTGAACACAATACAATTATCTATTTACATGATCACAATTTAGTCAAACTATGCTCTTAACACATCATTCATCATTCTCATGAATGTTTCAGGACTATTAATAACTCCAAATTACATTACACACCATTTAATAAGGCGTTGAATTGATTTAAAGGTTGTCTTTAATTTATATTTCAACTTTCAAATCTACTGATAAGTAGACTTCATATTGAAGTGCGGTAGTGGATATGGACTTTTAATTGTGATATTATTAAGACGTTAATAATCCATGCAGATTAGCCACATATTATCTTTAAATCGATCTGATGTGATGTTTGATCCACATGGAGATGAGATGGGGTGAATATGCCCTTATGTCTCTTGATATATTTATTCTCCAATGATAAATTTAGATTTACAATGCCTTATTGACTAGAACAACTCCAGGTTGGATGTATCTTGATATATTCAATCCCAAATGATGAATTCATGTACATCACTTGATATTGTAGAACAAATCTATGTTTCATGTGCATATTATGTTGGACAATGAAGATTAGAGGCATTCCTTAAGGCTCCTATTCAATCCCAAATGATGAATTCATGTACATCACTTGATATTGTAGAACAAATCTATGTTTCATGTGCATATTATGTTCGACAATGAAGATTAGAGGCATTCCTTAAGGCTCCTATTCAATCCCAAATGATGAATTCATGTACATCACTTGATATTGTAGAACAAATCTATGTTTCATGTGCATATTATGTTCGACAATGAAGATTAGAGGCATTCCTTAAGGCTCCTAGAACAAGTCAGATGACACTATAAAAAGTCTTCCCATTTCTTCTTTTCATGTGTCTTGTCTTGTCATGTTATTTACATTGTCCATTGAGTTGTCATAAACTTGACATCAATTATAATGTGTAACTTTCTCTTCTTTATATATTCATAGAATGTGTATTGATGCAAACTCTCTAGAAACATTGAAGTATCTAATCTTTGTTGAAAATAAGTGTAATACTTGGTTTTGGGTCTCTCTATGCTATGACTATATAAGCTAGACCATTTTTTACTCATCTATGTTGGCTCTTTTAAACCTTTTTTGGGTGAGGGTGAGATCTCTTTCAAGAACATTGAGAATATCGAGTTTATATCATTCTAATTCACCTTCCATGTTTATGGTAACCTTCAATGAACATTAGTAGATCTCTTGAGTCTTTATTATTCTAATTTACCTTCCATGTTTATAGTGGCCTTTGAGAATACTATGTGTCTTCAACTACACTCAAAATCTCTTATAGTTTCCAATATTTTACTTCACCTACCATGTATAGAGTAACCTTCAATGCACATTATTATATCTTTGAATTCTCTACATTGAGAATCTTGAGAATCTCAAATTTCTATTGTTCTACTTCAATTCTATGTATAAATAAACCTAAGAATTTCTTAACTTTCTATTATTCTACTACACCTTCCATATTTAAAGTAGCCTTCAAAAAACATTAGTACATCTTTATGATATTATGATATCAAAATTTTGGAAAGATGTAGGTTGAGTGCAAGAGAATGTTGGTCTCTTTTCACACATTAAATTCAATAAAAATCTAAAAAAAAGAGGCATTCCTTGAGTTGCAAGGATATTTTGAGATACCTGCACAAGAAATATATATATTGTGTAAGAAAATGAAATGTGTAAAATTAATAATCTTTCCAAATATTTAATCTTTATCTATTGATTTTTTTCATAACTACAACAATTTCATTATTTCTACCATCAAAATTTATTTTTTGAAAGGATAAGATATATGTTCATCTAGGTGCAACTTTTTAGTGCGTAAATGATGGAATCCATATGTAAAAATTGATATGCATATAGAGGACAAGGATGAAAGGATTTTTCCCAAAAAAAATTGTCATTATTATACATTTGTCAAAATGAATAAAGTCAACATATATATTTTTTGAAATTGTTGAGGAATAAAAAAGTTAAAAAAAGAGAAAATTAAACATTTTCTTTTTTCATTAATGAGTTATGCCACAAGAAAAAAATATATATTTTTCTTTAAAAAAAGATATTTGTAATCTACCAGAACATACCACTGTGTATCTTTTAAATTTCATTGATGGTAAGCATGTGTAACATATTGTAGTGGTTCATTAAAACGAGACACATTACAACATGAAAAAGACATCGGATTTGCTATGATTTATTCATTTTGTACCACCATCTTGGTTAATTTGAATATAAATCCAAAGGACACACATAGGATGATACATGACACTAACATGTGACAAATGGGGGCCATAAGTGATATCAAAGATGAATCCATTGTTATGAAATTCAAATTTGGCATATGAACTAAGTTCCTACTTCAATTTTAAACTTTGTGTCACATAAATGCATGTGCATTATAGGCCTCAATAATGCATGCACATTTGAATATACATTTCAAAATTATAGTATATAGAGCACATGTGCATTCTTAGTGAATTTAAACATTGAATATACATGCAATACACTTAATATAAACTCAATACACATAAATGTACACACTCATTTCCCATACAAAATCAATACACACAAATACTTGCTTGATCAACAACTAATATAAGTAATTCATTGTATTAATTTATAATGTGAAATCATGGAGTTCGATTAATGAGTTTTGGATGGGTAAATGGACCTACTTACATAACTCAATTTTGAATCCAAATGAGACAAACTTACATCTATAACTTCAATTTTCTTCAAAACAAAAATCCATGAACATGATTGGGGAAGGAAACCTAGACCTTAGTATCTAAATGAGACTTCTTGACATGTAGAGACAAAAACAATGCCTCAAACCAGCACACAAGACCTATTGAGTATATCCTTGTATTTCAAGTGGGATATTGGTATCATTTGGATGTTTTGAGTAGTAGGTATGGGTCTAAAGTTCTTGGACATGGTCAAATGAGAAAACGCAGGGATTTGGCCCTACATTAGGCTTCTAGGAGTCCAAGGATTGTAAGGACCTGTTAAATTTTCATACAATAACTCCTAAGAGTGTTCTTCACCTCCAAGTGGGTATTTTGGCACCATTTGTATATTTTGAATACTAGGTATGGTTCTTGAGGAAACTAAACATAGTTTTGGAAGGAAATTTAGGTCCAAGGCCATAAATAAACCTTGTACACACCTAAGGATAGTAAAAATTCCTTAAACCACCATAAGGGACCTCTTAAGTGCATCCATGGATTTTGTGTGTGGATATGGAAACCATTTGGCTACTTTGATTACTTTGTATGGGTGTTGACACCATAGACATAGTTGGGGGAAGAAACACATAGTTAAGGATAAGAAATAATCCCCTTGAAAACACCAAACATGACCTCTTGAAAGGGTCATTTGCATTCAAGTTGGGATATGGGTGCCATTTGGATGTTTTGAGAAATGGATATTGAGGCATTGGATATGGCCAAGGTAGAAAACTATAGGCTTAGACCTTAAATAGAGCTTCTAGGCACCCATGGATTATAATGATGCTCTAGGGCCAAGTGACAATTTGCAGTTTAATAAGACACATAACATTGGAAATATCTCTTAATTTTAGCACTTAATGATATCTTTTGAACTTCAATTTTAATCTCTTGGACCATGTGGCAATGTTAAATGGATGACATGTTGGAAATACTAGAACAACTAAGAGGGGAGGGTGAATCAGTTGTTTATAAGCTTAAACAATTTTATGCCTTTTAAACAATTATTAAGATTTCTTCATGTGTCATCAACCAATCATATAGCATATGAACAGTAAGAGTAAAGATCATCAGTCACACATAAGATACACACGCCTCCGGGATTCCCGATCCCCGATTTCCCGATGACGGAGATCAACGGTCCAGATCTCATTCTTAATCCAACGGCTATACTTACATCGCAAAATCGCATATTGTGATTTCGGAGTTTCTGTTGCAGCATGTTCTTGACATATCAAAGTCATGATTGCTGATGCATCTGCTGACGTCACACGTGATTTGGCACGTGTTAGGTCTTGCCACGTGTCACTCTGATTCGTGAATTGCATGAGCCTGAAGTGTTAGATCTGTCTGACACCTGTCATTCTCTGTTTGTGCCACGTGTCCCTGGGTGACGTGGTCTACCGACGTGAGTTGGATCAATGGTCTAGATCACATGTTGATCTGACGGTTCAGATTCAGTCGGGATTTCACATATCACGAAATCGGAGTTTTCGTTTCATTGTGTTCTTTGCATTATGAAATCCCGATCCCCGAATCTCCGATGAAGCCTCCTGGCTTCCACGCATCCATACGAATGAACGGTCCAGATCCCTGCTTGGTTTAACGGCTGTGATCAAATCGCGAAATTGCATATCGCGATTTCGGGTTTTTCGTTGTCGAGTGAACTTTGTATATTGAAATCCCGATCCCCGAATCTCCGATGAAGCCTCCTGGCTGCCACGTGTCCATACAAATGAACGGTCCAGATCCTTGCTTGATTTAACGGTTGCGATCAAATCGCGAAATCACA
>ML805537.1:157330-174955 GCA_009831015.1 Picea engelmannii
TAAATGTTTCTATTTTTAGTATTTTGTAATAAATTATAAACGGTTGACACTAGTCTATTGCAACCGAAAGATTAGGGAGTTGGTTAGTCACCAACTGAAATTTTGGACAGAAATGTATAAATACAATTTCGTGAGGCTGAAAGTGGGCTTCAGAAATTTTGGGAACAAAAACCATTTTGTGCGATTAGCTTTAAAGTTTATCAGAATATCATTCACAATAAGATTTTGAATCTTGTCATTCAGTGACTATGTTTCTATCCTTCTCTAGTTTCATTTGTTAAATCTTCTTCTTAATGTGTATTTCTAGCAAGTGAATCAATTTGAAATTAAATGCAGTTATTGTTTATAGTATTAGATTGGTTTGGATGTTGAATGTGTTACAGTTTTTCCTCTGGAATTATTTAAATAATTTTAAGACCTGTAGCCTTCTGTTCCTTAATATTCTCCTTTTGTTAGAAAACCTTCGTCCCCATTCCTTATTGTAATGGAAATGTAAGATTCTTTCTAGATTAAAGCCTTATATTTCTCTGTGTCATGTTTCACTGTTTACAATTTCATAATTGTCACTGAACCAGGAAACGACCTTACTTGTGTCTTTATTTTCTGTTTTAAGTTTTAAAGCTGTTTTACCAATATTGGACCTGAATGTCTGAAGTAACAAACTTATTAAAAACCCTTTTATAAAAAATATAAAAATCAATCACCCATGACAGTTCCTAACGGAAGACAACCAAACATAGAACCCGGTTTACAAGATCAAATCAGCATTGCATTGAACCTATTTAACACTATCCTACAAACTGCAACAAATAGAACCGAGTTAGAACGATCGTGGGCAGCGATAGAACGCGACATAACTATCCAGGAACAAAGAGAAGAAAGACAGAGACAATTGAGAAACTGAATCTGATCTAGTTTTCTTTGTTTCTTTGTTTTAAAAGCATTATCATATTTGGATGCCTAGATGGTGTGTTTTATAGCCTTAAAACACAAACTCTGGAACAACATTTACTATGTGGTTTTTGAACGTGGTTGGCATTGATGTGATCTAATCATGTATCATAACACTCTAAATTTTCACCTTCTGTGTTTGGGGATGTTATGATGGGTCATCATTTTCTTTTAGATAAGTGTCATCACCTCTTGAGTTGGGTTGTACAACTGGAGAACTAGGTAGACTATAGTGTCATCCATATCCTAACCATACTTAACACTTTCCATATTTTCTTTTCACTTCCATTCCATATATCATATTTCCCCATTCATGGTTAAATTATCATAAGTCATCCATCTAGATCCTAAACAAAGAAATAAAAACCCATGTATAAGAGCCTTCAAAGTAAAAAAGAAATAGTACTTGAGGCACTTGTAGCTATAAAAAAGTTAAAATCCAAAAATAATAATGGTAGAGCTATGCCACATCAATAAAAGACCCTTACCCCTAATTCCTATGCTCAATAATGTATCTCCAAAGAAAAAAGGACTAAGAAATCAAAGGGTACTTCAAATAAAGAAATAAAGAAAAAAAAAAAGGCAAATAAAAAAGGGGTAGTAAGACAATGTGTCCAGGGTAACTGTAAGTGTAGTGCATCCTCATGAAGGCCATGGTGGAAATAAATTAAGGCCCCTTCCACACGCCATGACATTCCTTGAGTGGACACCTAGCAGGGCTCATTCTAACCACCTGTTTGATCATGAGATGGTTGATAGCACTCCATATGGGGAGGAGTCATCCTATGTTTCCAGGGTTGGGCATTCTTGAAACAAGGGGGTGCACAGAGAATTTAGTAGAGATGCAACTTAGATCACCCTCTTTTTGATCAATAACAATGAGGACCATGTGAGGAGAAAGAATATTCTTCATAGATTCCAAGCCGCTGAGGAGCCTCTATCTGGGAAAAAATTTGGCCGGCTTGGAGCCATTTAGGATTTCAGCTAGCATGCCAACAATAATTTGAGAGTCCCCTTCCACAATTAATTGATGGAATCCAAGCTAGATAAATGCTTGGATTCCACTCGTAAGAGCCCATAATTCAGGAGCATTGTTGGAATCATGCCCAATATTACTCACGAGGATGTGAGAGAAGTGTCCTCGAGCATCACAAAAAGCTACTCCAAAGCTCACAAATCTACTCCAAAGCTCGTAGGACTAAGATTCCCCTTGAAATCTCCATCAAAATTTAATTTGATGAAGCCAGAGGGAGGACAATGCCATTTGTATGAGCTTCTTCAAATTGGAATAAATGGTTGAAGTGGATTGAGATCTGGAGCAAGACATAGATCCCATTGGTTATGTTGTCGTAAGATTTGAGTCTAGGCTGTAATAAAGCCAAGCCTTAGCACATTTTAAATGAAATAATAATTATCACTCGGACTTAACTTGGGTTGCATGCAAGTAAATTCCGAGATAACCTCGAACCACTTTTGATTTGAAACTGCCCCTTCCAACTCGAGAGGGATCTCTCAAAAATATTTCACAATAGGATATTCAATAAGCTTATCAGTGGGCAAATATGTGGGTAACATAAAGTTTTGGGTTTTTAGGGTTGGTGGGTTGGACCAGGAGGTAGTCCATTGGGAATGGAGTCAAATGATCAAGATAATAATAAGAGTGTTTTGGCAATGGAAATCCATGGAACAGAGGCGAGGTAGAAGCTAGTTACCAAGAGAAGGATTTATAAAAGTATGGTAGCATAATAGAGAGAAAACATATCAAAATGCAAGGAGCACTTAACAATGAGTGAATTCCAAGCATAAATCGGTGGAAAGAGATGGTTGGGACAGAACATATATCCAAGGATGAATTGTAAACCTTCATATATCTACAAGAAACAACCTATAACATGTCCTGCAATGGAGCATCTAACAAACAGATGAATTCCATTACAAACACAGTCACAAATTGGGAAGAAAATGGAAATAAAACCAAGTGAAATGATGCGAAAACGAAGCAATAAGACATTCTCTGCAAACAAAATCACAAGAATCTCTTCTGTAGATTAAAAATGGCTCCACACTTTTTTATTTAAACAAGAAAGAAAAATATTACAGTCCCAGGAGTACTACTCCCATGTTTTCTTTGCCCCCCCTCCATTCTTCTTCAAGAGGATACAATAATATAGGTCTTCTACCCCTTTTCGAATAAATGAAAAATGATTCGAATTACAAAATAAATCCCTCTAGAAATGAACAGGTATCTCATGTAGGTATTGAGGTCGAAATACTCCCTAGGAGGTCGAATTTACTCCCAAAAGATAACTACAGTTACCATCAATTTCAGAAACTTTTTGCCATAGAAAATGGGCCAAACTGTTGAAAACTGGGGTTGTGGCTATGGTTTTGTATCTGTCAAATCATGAAAGATGTGTATAAACTGAAAGAGGCTTTTGTGAATCTATTTTTTCTGAGAAAAAACCTCTCTCAGTTCCCTAAGATCCATTTCCATTTGCCCCATATCTGCATTTTACAAACATGTGTCAAAATAGGAAAATATGAGATCCGAAAATTAGGGCTCGGAGATTGATTTGATTATCCCAATATGTGACAACTGTAGGAAAAATGAGAGAGGATATTGATCTATGATGTGTTAGGAACAAAAACCTCCTACCATTTCTCAAAATTATACTCCATTCGTTCAGAATCATTATTTGAAAATGATGACTCGGCACACTAAAAAATTCCATATTTCTGAAAACGGACCTCATCTTGCGGGGGACTTTTGACTGCCTTCCCAAGATCCAAATTAAATTATGAAGACACCACTAGAAATATTAGGATATTTGTATGTTGATCAACTATTCGAACGCGGAAAATGGACTCTCCAAGGCTGATAAAAATGGTTTTTTCCCAAGGCATTTTTTTTCACTCGAATAGCCACCAAAAGTCCTAGATTTCGATAGCTAAGAGTGCAATTTCAGAGCGCCATAAGCCACTGAAAGTCCTGAAACCCCAATTCCAGATTTCGAGTTTCGGGGAAATGGAGCAATGGTCAAAATCTCTATGTCGGTCAAACCCTCGACTGCCAAAAACCCGAAATGGTCACGTGGCATTTATGTAAAACCTTATTATAGCAATTTTATTGTCATTTATTGCATTTTTTTTGTGCCTCCTCGTGACTTGATTTCTCGGTAAAAACACATATACACTTTTGGCAGCTAAGGGCATATGAAACTTGAGATTTAAGCTACCAAAAGTATGCACTTTCGGTAGCTAAACACTATAAATGTTTCCTCCTAAGCTATGGAAAGCCAAAATTTCAATATTTGTTCCAACATAGGCTCCATCTAGGGATGGTGATTTCCTACAAAGAGCCAAGAATAGTAGACCAAGTGCCTTCATCCATTGGGTGACCTGAAATCATCCTTACCAAACGCTGAACCCTGTCACTTTGCTTGTACCTTTCCGAAACAAAAAAATGCTCATGCATTCATTGGGATATGGAGTCATAATGTCTTAAATAAAAACCATATAGGATGCCAAACTGAACTGGAAACGTACTTAAAAACACTGTTGTACTCTAATTCTCAAATTCAATCTTATTTATATACATCACCTACTCTAACTATTGAAAAATTCCCATTGAATCAAATGGTACAAAAATGCTAGTGAAGCCAATCCAAAAACTGTTTACTTATTTGAAATCTTCTCACACTTTCTTTGAGCAAGATGAAAAAGGAAACTGACAACTTCCATCTAAAATGATGTTGAACATGAATTTTCAAACTTTTCCTCGATTCCTATGACAAAATATCCATGACATAGCGTGTTCCTCCATTAAATAAATCTAAAAGGTTAGCAAAAATATCTTGGAAAAATATATGGTCATGAGGTTTTAAAACATCCAGGACTACTCTACCTTATGATTTATAATGCTCAGGATCATTCTCAAAGAGAATATCTAAGCACCCTTCAAGATGATTTGCAATGGAATCTCTAAAATCATGGCACAATCTTGTTTGAAGACCATCATCCCTCCATGAAAAATCTGCAGCAAGTTGTTCTACAGAAACAATGTAATAATCATCACTATACTCATCATATTTAGGTTCATCAGATAACTCAGGAGGGTTGTTGGCCCTTGACCAAGTTTTGAGGAACACTTGGTCATATTTGACCATTTTTGGGACTTCGACAGCTTGTCAAAGATGGAGCGTAATGCGAAGCAGAAATCGTGGAAGCTAGACCCCTTTTGGGTCCTTTTTTGGGTTTTGGGGAATAATGTAATGGGAAAGGGATGTCGGCCCGTGGGTTTAGCCACGCTTAGGCCCACTTTTTTAATGTATAAATACATGTCTAGGTGAAGTAAGTAAGGGGATGATAGCCCATCCATGTGATGTAAGCTAACTGCTAGTAGTGCTCTGTGTATGACTGTAGAAGGGTTATAGAGCTAAGTGCAAGTTATTATAGATATTATAGAAGGCTTTGTGCTACAACGCAAGGAAGAAGGATCTAGTAAGTTGTGAAGATATTTTTTCCTGTGCACAGAAGGGTTTTTGGTGACTCTGTGCTATAACCTGATTAACTGAAGCTAATAAATAAGAATACTTTGTGGACGTAGCCCTAGCGTGGGGGTGAATCACAGTAAATCTATGTGTTGTGCTATGTGCCTCGACTTGATGTGTTTGTCTCTTCCTTTGCTAAGTGCTTTGATGTGTTTAGATAGATCTATTTATTCTGTGTGCTTCTGAGATATGAATAAATGTTAGATCTGGTATGTAAGATGCTTAGTGCTTAATCTGTTGAATGTAATCTATCTTGTTGTGGCTAAGTACTGAATTATCTTAGATCTAATTACATACTGCGATGCTCTGTTCTATCTGTGAAGTATCATAAGGGTTGAGTATTTATGAATAATCTATGCTAGGTGATTGCTAAGTGTTATAATCAAAAATCTGTGTCCCAACTAAGGTTGCAGACACCTGAGTCTCACAACCACCCCTACCTCTACCTCGAGTGAGACTTCATCTTCTTCGCAGGTGTTGCTGAAAGGGCCGGTAGCTAGGGTTTTGTTGGTGTGCTATTGTAGCATTGAACCTTGGGTCTGCCCCTGTGCCAACGAATGGTTCTGTTGTTGGGACCTGAAACTGTGATTGTCGGGAACTGAGGAAAAGAAGCTTTGTGCAAAGATTCATCCTGAAATTGTGAAATCTCTGTGCGTGGATCTATGCCCTAGTGTGCAGTGATCCACTTGATCTAAAAAGCTCTGTGATGAAGAAGGAAGGACATATTTGAAGGAAGTCAGATCTGCAAGAAAAGAGGTTGATACTAAAGAGAAGAAGTAAGATATGTAATCTATGTTCCCTGATAAAGGTAAGAATAGTCAAAATTTCTTAGATCTGGAAGCTTTGTGCCCTATAGAAGTAAGATAAGTGAATTTTTTTGTTTCTAGAGCATGGATTTAGGTATGCTTGATAGATTTTTTCCTAGATTGAAAACTAGGGCATTGTTAGATGAAAGAATGTTTGATATGAATTGATCTGATAAGTATAATGATAGATATGTTATAACTATGCATAGAAACAATTTTTGGACTAACCAATGGATGAAGGATCCTAGCACGAAGTATAAGAAGAGTTGGGGATCATTGAAGAGAAAGAGAGGATTAACTCTTTGTCATAGTTGCAGAAGACCATGACATATTGCTAAGGAATGACCTGGGAGAAACCCTAGTTGCCTCTGTTGTAAGGCTATGGACCATGAAGTAATGGATTTCCCTAGAATGATTGCTAGACTTGAAAAGATGAATATGGAGCAAGAAAACTCTAAAGGAGATCAAGAGACTAACATTATAGAAGAACCCTAGAAAGAATTAGAGATTATGTTCCTAAAAATGAAAGAAACCCTGGATGAACATAAAGATGCCAGTTTGTCAGAGATATTCAAAGAAAAGGAGAAAATCGAAGTAATAATAGGAGACTTCAACATTGATTGTGCTCTGGATGAGGGAACATAGATGAGTATTATGATAGAAAGTACTTGGGAAACCCTAGGAAGGCCTGCTATGGTTCCTTCACTAGGAAAAATAGGGTTGTTTAAAGGAAAAATGGTAACCTTATGTGGCAGGATTACCTAGATAGCTATGAGTACCCATGGATATTCGACAGAGGAATAATTCAAAGTTATTAAATTTATTGAGGACCATGCCACATTTCCAAATTTGTTAGGCAAGATCCAGATTGAAAAGGACTAGATCCGAAGAAAATAAGAAAAGGAAGCCCTAGAATAGAAGAAGCAAGAACTCATGGAATTTATGACTAGAAGGATCACCTACTTGATGGAAGAACAAGAGAATAGATCTAAGTTATTGAACACCAGGGACTTAGACGTCGAAGCTATAAGAGCATTAGAGTAACCACAGAAGACCAAAATACCTAATCCATATAATGAAGGAGTACTACCCTTAGATCTGAAGAAAGAATCTTAGCATCGCGAAGTGACTATGTTGAGAGAAGATAAGAATCAGAATGGAAAAAGGATGACTGAGACAAAGCTCACTGGGAAGAAGGCTAGGAAGCTAAGTAAGAGGAGAGCCAAGATCGAAAAGTTACAGAAGACTCTAGAGGAAACTTTGCAGAAGGAAAAATTATAGGAATTGAGCTTCGCTGGGATATCAGAACAACGACATACGACACTTCGTCGTGGCGAAGAAATATAGCCGATGGACCGATATAACTGTTTGAATTCCACCCTGAACGGAAAGAAAATAATTAAAGGATCACCACCATATCGTTGGACCACGCCATAATGGATGGATAAACGTTCATGGAAGCTTCATACCCATTGCAAGCAGACCGTTGATGAATTTCCTGTTTAGCTCGTCACACCGTGCCTGAAGAACACTTTTTCCAACTGAAAAATCGAAGCCTGCAGAACTAGTGATTGTCTATAGTGATCATTGCAAGCATATTTTTCATCCTAGTGCAGTATTTGGAGATCATCGTGACCCCGATTATCTTTCCCGAGTGCGTATGTCCGACGATCTCACCGCACTTGAGGAATCTATCACATAGGTCCTTCTTGATTTATGACTAAGAGAGACATGTCAGAAAGAAGAATGTCCACCGGATTCCAAGCATCATCGACAGGAGGAGTGCAAGCCTCCCGTCAACTTCTCGAGCAAGAACATATCGAGTTGGCGCTTTAAGAAGAACTAAGCATAAGGAGGACATAGGCAACGCGAATTTAGTGCCATCCATCCTACCAGCTTACATACCCCCTCTGAGTGGTGAGATAAACAGGGATAATGTACCTAGATACTTTGAATACACCCTAGTCACTGTGTATCTACTGAAAGGAGTATGCACCTACCGCGTAGATCAAGACAAGGTTACAACGTTGAAGTTTTGGGACTTCAACCTGGGGTACCGTAAAGTTTACAGCATGCTCGCCCCGTATGAGTACTTGACAAGAACTAAGGGCAAGAATTTGAAGTTCATTCCTCATCAATGGACGATGAACCTCGCGTAGTCTACTTTTCTCAACGTTATGAAAATATCGCACTTCAGCAAACACCGCGAGGTGAATGCTTGTGTAAAATTGTTGCTAGAAAGTTACCACAGAGGATACATATGGTTAGATCGTCACATAACTGTTGATCTAGCACTGATCAATAGGATCATCGGGCTTAGCATGCAGGGCCCTGATCCTCATGAGTACTATCCTGGAAAGACCATAGACCGCGCTCTTGTGAAAGAGATCAAAGAAGCCTATGGCGATGTTGAGAAAGGCACGAAAGGCTACAAGGTAGCTTCTATTGAAAGTGGTGTAGTGCGCCTCGCATGCCAACTGATCGGAGGGAAGTTGGTACACAAGAATCGACCAATACAAGTATTGGGCTTTGTAGTTGACCTCACAGGAAAGTGTGCAGAGGGACTACAAATGAACTGGGAGAAGTACTTGGTGAATCAACTGGAGATTGACTGCAGAGAAGCCCAGGATCAGAGGCATGAATTCCATTTTAGATGGCTCCTGATACTGATCTCTTTTGTTGCATGGGAGCTACTGGAAGGCGCAACCTTCCTGGACCTTGACCCCTTTGAGCCACTAGTTGCAAAGTTCAGTACATTATGGTACTCAAACGACATGAGAACACAATGGCAATCAAATGTTGTTTTCCACGTGTACTATAACCAATTGAAATAAGCCATAAGGAGTGAACCTTGCATAACCCCAAACACTTTACAGAGATTCTGACCTCTGATAAAATTCAGCACAGACTGCCACTTTTTATACCTAACCCTATGCACTGATGAGCACCAGGAATAGCTTCAGTCCTATTATAAGATGACAGAAGAAGACCTGGAAGAGATCACCAAGGAATGGTCGGAAAACCTCCTTGTTTCAGCAAACCCAATAGAAATGTCCGAAATTGACAGCCCCAGAACTGCGCAGGATACACTTGGGCCCAGTAAGACAAATAAAGTAAAGACAACGAAGAAGACTGAAGAAGTCCAGGATGTTGACAACCTATCTGTAAGGACGACTTCCATTACACCATATGAAGAAGGTGATGATGAAGAAGGTACAGAAACTGAATAATAGAAAGTCGAAGTACCACCGCCTAGGGACGAAGAAGACTCATCGAAGAAAAGGAAGGTCTCACCTCTAAAATCTTCCTCCAGAAAGAAACCAAGAACCCCTATAACCAAGATGTTAACTTCCCTCACATTGGATGACTTTGATTTCATTGTTGCAACAGTAAATGATGCTTCAAAGGAAATCATAAAGAAGCAGGAGGCGAAGCAGGAACAAATGTATAGCCAAATCGAGATCGCTCTCCAAGGAGTACAACAAGCACTCCAGTCTAGCCGAGAAATCTCTAATTCACCTCTGCCAGAAGGAACAACAGAAGTGGGAGATGAATCAGTTCAGCTCCGCAATATTGCTGATACAGTCGAAGTATGCCTTCGACATGCTCAGGAATAAAAAGTGTAGGCCACCCAAGCCCTAAAGAAATCACAGGAGGAAATTATTGAACAATGCCAAGCCGCGCAACAAGAGAAGAATGCTCTCCAAGCAAAATTTGAAGAAGACAGAGAAAATATCCAAAAAGAGAAAGAGCAGTTGCTCACAAAGAAGATAGGAATTGAAGAAGCAGTCAATAGAGAATTTTGCTCTGTGACCAGCTTAGAGCAGAAGTTCGAAGAGCCCATAGAGTGCCAAGTGACGAAGCTAGCTGAAGTTATTTAGAAACTTCAACAAAGGGTCGTGGAATTAGAGATTCAGACCATACCACAAAATCCACAAGAAGTGTGTGACCAACGATAATTGAATGCTCAGAATGCAGTCGAGAGGATTAAAACACTTGCTGCAGAATGTAAACAACTAAGTAGCAGAAGCGTGCAGATATATGAACAACTATTTGAAGACCCAGATTTGAAGAAACTGGAGTCCCAACTCTAGGAAGAAAATCAGCACGCAGATATAGTATAGGCACAACTCAAGCTCCTATCACCCATCGAGAGGATGAAGAGATCCCAGGAACAACGCACTACCCAACAACTCATTCTTACCATGCAAAACAGAGTGATGGAAGTCACCCAGAAACTCCAACCAAGCCAAGAGGCGTCCTACCTACTGTTTGAAGAAATTAAAGGCCAAGGAATACTACTAGAACAAGTAGTTGTTACAGTCGAGAAAGAACTGGAAGGACCTATCAACGAAGCAATTGTTCAGGAATTTGTTGAGAAAGAAGCAGTATCACAGAGACAAGTTGAAGTTGGCCCTTGACCAAGTTTTAAGGAACACTTGGTCATATTTGACCGTTTTTGGGACTTCAACAGCTTACCAAAGAAGGAGCGCAACGTGAAGTGGAAATCATGGAAGCTAGACCCCTTTTTGGGTCCTTTTTTGGGTTTTTGGGGATAATCTAATGGGGAAGGGATGTCGGCCCGTGGTTTTACCCATGCTTAGGCCCACTTTTGTAATGTATAAATAGATGTCTAGGCGAAGTAAGTAAGGGGATAGTAGCCCATCCATGTGATGTAATCTAAGTGCTAGTAGTGCTCTATGCATGACTGTAGAAGGGTTACAGAGCTAAGTGCAAGTTATTATAGAGATTATAGAAGGATTTGTGCTACAACACGAGGAAGAAGGATCTAGCCAGCTGCGTAGATATTTTGTCCTGTGCATAGAAGGGTTTTTGGTGACTTGGTGTTGTAACCTAATTAATTGAAGCTAATAAAGAAGAAGAATTTGTGGACATAGCCCCAGGGGGGGGGGGTGAACCACATTAAATATTTGTGTTGTTCTTTGTTCCTCGACCTAATGTGTTTGTCTCTTCCTTTGCTAAGTGCTTTGATGTGTCTAGATAGATCTATTTATTCTTTTTTCTTCTGAGATATGAATGAATGTTATATCTGTCATGTAAGATGCTTAGTGCTTGATCTGCCGAATCTAATCCATCTTGTTGTGGCTAAGTGCTGAATTATCTTAGATCTAAGTACATACTGCGATGCTCTGTGCTTTCTGTGAAGTATCATAAGGGTTGACTATTGATGAATAATCTATACTAGGTGATTGCTAAGTGTTATAATCATAGATCTGTGTCCCAACTAAGGTTTCATACACCTGAGTTTGGCAACCACCCCTGCCTCTACCTCGGGTGAGACTTCATTTTCTTTGCAAGTGTTGCTGAAAGGGATGGTAGTTAGGGTTTTGTTGGTGCGCTATTGTAGCATTGAACCCTGGGTCTTCCCCTATTCCAACCAGGGTCATTAGTCAGACAAATGATCAAGACATCAATCGTGAGGAACTTTGATCCTTTCTATGGCATGCTTTCTATCTCAGATTTATATTCCTCCAAATCACAGTCTAAAACATCCTTGAACAACAAACTTCTTTCAAGACTATTAAATGTGACATCCCTATCCTCTTCATGAAACAAAATAGGGCTTACAATCTGATTTCCTGGATGGAAATCATCATCATAAATAGGTTCATTAACTTCTTGTAAGGTTTCATCAAACACATGACTGTCATTATTTAAAATCAGATTTACATTTTCAGAAATGGAAGAAGTCTGACTCTCATATCCGGGACTGTGTATACACTGAAAATCTATGTAAGCAGGGGTTGTAACATGACTATGCAAGAGAAGAGTTATTTCTTCTTCAGTCAAAGGAGAAGGTGGTCTCTGTATTTTCTAGATAAAACAACAATTATTTTCTTTCTCTTCTGCAGGTTGACCTTGATGCTGAATATCTTCTTCTCGAATATGATCACAAGATCTATCATATCCTTCTTCCATATCAACCAACTCGTCTTCATATTGATCATCTTCATCAACTTGAGAAATTTCTGATATTACTTCCTCCTCTTCAAAAGGATTTGTTTGATCTTTTTGTCTTATGAATTCTATATTACATAACTCTTCAAAAAGGATTTCAGCTGAATATATCCTCTTACAATGTTGATGAAAAAGTGTGTGAAAATATTTCAATGAGGGAATACTGGAATGGGGTAAAGATTTATACTAGAGTCTAGCATCTCTTTCCAACAAAAACATAAATAGCTTCATGAGGACATCTTCATGATGTACATTTAATTCATCCATGAGCTTGTGGAATTCAATCAAGTGTTGAGCAGGATTGTCGTCCACATATCCTCCAAATTTAGGAAGGACATCTTCCCAAATTTTAAAGTCCGGAACAGTGTTTGGAAAACCATAAACATTTGTAAAGTCCAGAGGAGCAAATCTTGTAGCAATTCGAGTGGCGAACGAATTCGACATTTTGAGACCAGTGGAATCGCTAGTGAATCATGTAGATTCTTCGAACCAAGGAGTCGTCGGGTGAAGTATCACAACCAATTGAATGCCTATTCCTTGTTCACCATCAAGGAATAGATCTAAACTTTTTGTCGTATCCCAGGGAAGATAGCTTCGTTCCTCCGTCCCCGGCAATGGCACCAGAAAAATGTTGTCGCAAGAGTTGACTCTAGGCTATAATAGAGACAAACCTTAGCAAATTTTAAATTAAATACTAATTATCACTCAGAATTGACTTGGGTTGCATGCAATAAAATTATGAGATAACCTCAAACCACTTTTGATTTGAAACTGCCCCTTCCAACCCGAGAGGGGTCTCTCGAAAATATGTCACAATAGGATATGCAATAAGCTTAGCAATGTGCATATCTGTGGGTAACATAAAGTTTTGGGTTTTTAGGGTTGGTGGGTTGGACCAGGAGGTAGTCCATTGGAAATGGAGTCAAATGATCAAGAAAATAATAAGAGTGTTTCGGCAATGGAAATCCATGGAACAGAGGCGATGTAGAAGCTGGTTACAGAGAGAAGGATTTATAAAACTATGGCAGCAGAATAGAGAGAAAACATATCAAAAATGCAAGGAGTACTTAGCAATGAGTGAATTCCAAACATAAATTAGTGGAAAGAGATGGTTGGGACAGAGGATCTATCCAAGGATGAATTATGAACCTTTATATATCTACAAGAAACAACCTATAACATGTCCTGCAATAAAGCATCTAACAAACAAATGAATTCCATTACAAACACAATCACAAATCGGGAAGAAAATGGAAATAAAACTAAGATAAATGATGCGAAAACGAAGAAATAAGACATTCTCTGCAAAAAAATTCACAATAATCTCTGTTGTAGATTAAAAATGGCTCTGCACTCTTTTATTTAAACAGGAAAGCAAAATATTACATTCCCAGGAGTACTACTCCCGTGTTTGCTTCGCCCCCCCTCCATTCTTCTTCAAGAAGATACAATAATATAAGTCTTCTACCCCCTTTCGAATAATTGAAAAATGATTCGAATTACAAAATAAATCCCTCTATAAATGAACAGGTATCTCATGTATGTATTGAGGTCGAAATCCTCCCTAGGAGGTCGAATTTCCTCCCAAAAGACAACAATAGTTACCATGAATTTCAGAAACTTTCTGCCATAGAAAATGAGCCAAATTGTTGAAAACTAGGGCTGTGGTTATGGTTTTGTATCTCTTGAATCATGATAGATGTGTATAAACTTAAAGAAGATTTTTTGAATCTGTTTGTTCTGAGCAAAAACCTCTCTCAGTTCCCTGAGATTCGTTTCCATTTGCCCCATATCTACATTTTACAAACATGTGTCAAAAAAGGAAAATATGAGATCCAAAAATTAGGGCTCGGAGATGGATTTGATTCTCCCAATATATGAAAATTGTAGGGAAAATCATAAATTATATTGATCTATGATGTGTTAGGCACAAAAACCTCCTACCGTTTCTCAAAATTATACTCCATTCGTTCAGAATCATTATTTGAAATTGTCCAGAATACTGATGGAGATAGAATGGTCCATATTGGAGTGAATCATGCATGCATGTTCACATAACAGTATTGTTAGAGAAGTTGTGGATCTCTGATGGTGTTTGTCTTCTCTTGCAGGAAAGGTGATGGATGAATTAATTAAGGGCATGATATATTAGGTAAATTGTTGTCAAGGTGGAGATTGTTGGAAACATGCCAACGAATTTCTTCATGTGGTCACATGTACATGCATGCAACTATGTTAATGTGCATGCATGCAATCTATTATGAACTTCTCGTGTAACTATGTGATCTATTCTTGATTAGTTTGTGTAACTGAGTGATAGATGTTATATATGGAAGCATACCCATAGAGGTGTGTGTACAATGTGAGTGCAATGTGTAGTGAGTGTGTGAGAGAAAGACGCAATACTGAGGTGTTGTATGTATGAGAGGAGAGGATGGTTGTATTCTTGGGTTGGCTATTGTAATTCTCCCTTGAATAATAAGAATATAGATAATCATTTCCCGTGGTTTTTTCCCGTATTGGGATTCCACATAAATCATTGTGTCAAATATGGGATTGTTGTGCTTGGTTTAATACGTGTTTGATATTTCTTGTTTATTCTCTGTTTATTATGCTTTTTTTTTCTTTTTTTCCCTAACATATAATTGAATAGTTTCAAGTTTTAGGCACTTAACATTTTTTAGCAGACAAAAACAATGGAAAATTGCAATAATGAGTCGTTCCCAATTCCCCCTTGATGCTCAGATGCTCCTAATCCACATGCAACTGAGGCCTATGATTATTAATACTTCGAGGACTATCTTGTATACTCGAATTATAGTGCTCAAATGAAAAAAACAATAATGGAATTTCACAGACCAGAAATGTAGAGCTCATATATCAATTATTTTTTGAATGACTTATTTAACTGGCTAGATTTCAAATTAAAACTAATGGATCCTACCCATGCGAAATAATGACCCAATAATGTCTCGATCTTAAATAATATCATTCTCGATTTGTGAGGACAACTGCAAAAACCATGCAATGATTACTAGTGGACTTTCCCCACACGTGAAATGTCTTCGGTTGATCAGAATTTTCGTGTTATTCCGAAAAACTTTGTTTCTTGCTATTGATAGACTCTAATTCATGTTATTCAGTGTTGCTGGAAATCTTACCCTTTATTAGTTCTCAAGAAAGATAATATTTTTTTCCTATCACAATTTTCACTTTCATTAAAATGATTGGAACAAAAAGTGGGTTTTCCGAAACTTGGATTTTTTTTTCCCGAGGCTAAATAAGCCTTCTACACCACATGAAATCATTCAAATCAAAGTATAAGAAAAAAAACAAAAAATGCATGAAATTTTCTAGTAAAAAATAAAAAAGTGGTACCCACAATTTTAGAATTTTAGGGTGTGTTGTATATTCAACATAGTTGTAGAACAATATTATCATAAGTAAAAAGGAACATGGGTGGAAGCTATATGTTTCATCTTGGATTTGGACCCATATTTTGGTCTTGTAAAAAGAAAAAGGTGGTCTCTCTTGGTCTCTCTTTTAACTACTTAGGTTCAATATACTAGTGTTGTGGATTTGTAACCTAATGCTTGATATTGGATTCATATTTGAGGCATTAAATATATTATATTATGATAATGAAAGTGCAATACAAGTAGCTAAAAACATTGTTTCTCATACTAAGATGAAACATGAAACATATGGAGCTTCATGTCCATCTTCTCACATATAAAATTATTATGTTTATATGGTCATTTATTGTCTCAAAGATTGACTCAAAACCCCCCTCTCTATAGTAATATCACTTCATTATTTTAGTAGTAATATCAATTCATTCTTTTAGAATTTGGATATATCACACTTTAAAAGATCTTATGTTGAGGCTGTATTTAGGATATTAGTCAAACAATGTAGACTTCAATAATCACTATTAAAAATAAATACAAATAATGTTTATTTTTATTTTAAAGTATTCTAAGAATGTTTTTCATTATTTTTCTTTCTCAAATTTAAATGATTCACAATTTTTTTTTATTTCTTTATTATTATTTACAAAACACAAAACTTATTTTTATTCTTTATTATTATTTACTTTGAAAATGCATTAAACACCTTTTATATTCATGCACCTATTTTAACTTGCATTAACTTTTTGAGTTAGAAATGAGCATTCATCTCTAAACTAAATTCAATATTTAAACATTTTAATTATTAAAGATTCATATTATTTATATTTTATTTATATGTTTTAATTTTTAATATAAATGTAGAAAAACTTTATTTATATGTTTTAATTTTTAATATAAATCTGGAAAAACTTGGAATTGATTTATAACTTAATTGGATTATGTTATATCTATGTAATTTTGTATAAACTTTTAAATTAAATTAAATTATCAATTATAAATCTATTGGTAAGGTTTATAGAGATATTTAGTTTTGAACATGTGATCTCTTAGGAGGAAACACATGTTCTTAACCATTAGGCTCACTCAGACTTAACTTCTTAGGAGGAAACACATGTGCTTAACCATTAGGTTTTTGACACTTTTGGTCTTGGTTTCTCTCTCTTTAAGTTGCCTATATCATTTTTTTCATCTTTAACTATATTTTCACTCATTTATTTTCATTTAAAAATAAATTCAAAATTACTATTAAAAATAAATTACACATATGTATATCATTTTGTATTAATCTAGTAGGATTACACTTTGTATTAATGATAAGAAAAAAAATTAAAATCTAAAAGCATAAATGCAATACTAATGAAATAAATGGATAGTAATAATAAGAGAACACATGACATTTTTACATTTTTTTCTTAATTTTTGATATAAAATGTACTAGGTATTTATAGCCAAGTTTATTGATTATATAATTAATTTCAAATATCGAAATAAGTGAAGAAAACAATAAAATTTAAAATATATTAACCAACTAGAAATGAGAAAAACAAATATTTTTATTATATTAAAAATATATATACTTGTTTTTCTTAAGTTAAACATTACACTTTACACACAAATTTAAAATATAAGAGATATTAATATCAAATCAATAACAAACTCATTGTTATAGTCCCTTGATAAAAACTTATAATAAAATTATATATGAAATAAATTTGTGTATAAACTTTTAAATTAATTTATAATTTTGAAAATGATGTATAAAAAAGTGGAAACTCACTGAGTTGAACTTCACTAAATAAAACAAATAAAGAAAACTTACCAAAGTTTTGATGAAATACATATTATTAAAATATTTTATATCCTATAAAATAATTTATTTAAATGAACACGGTTGATGAAATACATATTATAAAATATTTTATATTT
>ML805537.1:180416-205461 GCA_009831015.1 Picea engelmannii
ACTTAACTATATATATTTCAATTTATTTTATAATTCATTTTATTTCTATATCATGTACATTTACATATGATATTTATTCAACAACATTATATACATTTATATATAGAATTCAATTTAGATCAAAATATGTAAAAAATAAAATAATGATTTCATTAAACTTAAAGTATTTTTTTTAATTTAATTTTGATTTTTTTAATTTTAATGATTTTTTATTAATATTATTATAAAATAAATATTAAATTTAAATACTAAATTATTAGTAAATACTTTTGTTATAAAATAAATATTAAATTTAAATACTAAATTAATTAGTAAATATTTTTGCGATAAATTTATAAATATTATAAATATTTAAAGTTCAAATATTATTTTGTTATTTATTATATTATAATTTTTTTATCTCTTTTTTATGTAAAAGGTAGGAAAAATTATTTCCTTCCCATATCTTTTAAATTATTATTAAGTATTACTTTTATTCTTCTCTCTAAACACGTATTATTAAGTATTAATTTTATTCTTTTCTCTAAACATAGTTTATTATTTATTCTTTATTATATTATATCTTTTTATTTCCTTTTTATGTAAAAGGTAGTAGGAGAAATTATTTCCTTCCCATCTTTTAAATTATTATTAAATATTACTTTTATTCTTCTCTCAATACATATTATTAAGTATTAATTATATTCTTTTTTCTAAACATATATTATTAAGTATTATTTGTATTCTTCTCTCTAAATATGTAGTTGTGAGACACTTCACTTTTTTTTTTTTTTTTAAGTGAAGGGTGGAAGGAATTCATTTTCTCATAAAAACTAACATAACATTTAAAATTTAAAATATATATTTTATGTTTAATCTTACATTTAAAAAATATCATAAATCTAAAAAATATTATAAATTAAATTAAAATATTAAAATTTAAAAAACTTTTATATTAGTAAAAAATAACATATATTATTTTAATAATTTAAAAATAAATATGATAAATTGTTTCTAATTAAAATTAATTAAAATATGAATAGACATTTTAATAAATTATAAATTTCATTTAAAATACAAATAGATATTTTAATAAATTACAAATTCCATTTAAAATAAGAATAGACATTTTAACAAATTACAAATTCCATTTAACATAAGAATAGACATTTTAACAAATTACAAATTCCAATATAAATGTTGATTTTTTCTTTTAAGGAAAAAATAGATTTTAATTAAAATATGCATAGACATTTTAACAAAATATAATTTCCAACATAAAGGTTGATATTTTCATTTAAGGAAAAAGTAGCAGACTTGGAGGTGGTGGTGCCAAAGTTGGAGATAACTGAAGACGAAAATGAACAAGTCTTAGTTAAGTGCCTCCAGAGGTGATGATTGATGAATGAAGACGAAAATCAACAAGTCTTAGTTAAGTGCCTCCAAAGGTGATGATTGATGCTATGTGATTCATTTTATTGGTTTCAATCCCACTTCTTCACCTTTGTGAGCATCACCGGATGCAATGAGTACTAAGTGGACTTTTCAAATCATGAAAATTATTGGTCAGGTGTGACTACCCCATGCAATAGGTGCTAAGTAGACTCTTGAAATCATAAAAATTATTTGTCACTTGCCACTAACACTCATGGATATGGGTCATAGATTAAACCCCTTGATGCTTAAATAAGACCTAAAACATCATGGCAAGACAAAATACATAATCATTAAGATATTAAGAAAATGAAAAATAACTTCTTTTAGAATGACATGTCTATGCACACACTCATTTTTAATTTTACAATATTTGTAATACTATTAATCTCTTGATAGCGTATTTTTTCATTAAAAAAATTTCAAAAGCGTATTCTTTGATTAAAAAAAATTCAAAAACTTTATTTTCAATCTTTATAAGTATATAAACACAATAATAATTCTTAATGAATTTTTAAAGTTTGAATAAACAAATAATACAAAATATTTTAAACTTCAATTCAATTTTTATAACTAAAATTTAATTTACATAAAAATGAATTCTCATGATCATTATAATTGCCTTAAAATATATACAATATTTAAAAACATATTTTATAAACAACATATGATATACATTATTTAAAAATAAAAATGTTTATTCCAATTAATATATAGATTGTTCCAACTTTTGTTATCCCTTATCGTCTCGAGTGAACCAAAAGACAAAGTTGCCTTTTCATTGAGAACCATAAGGGCTTTTTTCTCACGCTTCATGGAAACCTTTTACCTTTTCCTCCATTGGATAAGCACTATTACGGTAAGAGTTTCATAGTTATTTTCTTGGTAGTTAAAATATTAGATGGAGAGGTAAAATAGAAAATAAAATATTAACTTTTATTTTGTGGATATTTAATTACGTTGAAAGGTGTACATCTATTGACAATGGGCACAATTAATGATATTTTAATCTTATTTAACCTTAAACCTTAATCTGATGGCTATGCATTGAAGATGCTGGCATATTCTTAGTCGTCCTCCAAAATCAATGGGTCAGATTTATTGTTCATAACTTTCTTGCATTTATCAAGACATCCGTTAACATGTTTACTTTTTAACATTTACCTAATCACATTAAAAAATTACTGTAAGGATATGTAATTGCCACGTTTAAATGATTAAATATGATTAAACCATGCAGCCAAACATTTCATATTACCACACAAATTACGAATTACCACAGACGTTTTATGGCACACGTTCTCAGCTAACCTTTCTACATTCTCAGCCGCGAGTTAAAGGCTGTGCTAGTTATTTACCAATTCCATGCCAACAAACTTCTGTACATGTTAATGCAATGCTTAGAATCTTTTCTCCATAATTTCTAATATGCAATGTAACTGGATGAAAATTTCGTAAATATCAAATGTTAAAGTTAAATTGACTTGAAATTTGTACATCAATCACCAAAACAACTTTAAGCCAATTCAGTGCTCTGAGGCACCTTCCACGGTTTTAGGGTTTGCGAACACGCGGGGACTCCTTTATCGTCTCCAGCACTGGTTTCCAGTACTTTAAACCGCGTATCCTCTGCTGGCTCAACCCTAACTCCAACTCTGTCGTCTGGTCTTCATCTCCATTTAATTCCAACTTACGCACCACACACCGGTCTGTTAATTTTGTTTGTAATTGATCTGTTCTCTCGGCACTGCCATTCTTTGAAGAAAATTCAAATAAATGGCCAGTCCCAACTGCTGGAAAGACTCTAGAGTTACAGGACTTCTTTCTATGGGCGGAGTTGCATCGGAATGCTAACAAATTAAGCGAGGCCATGTCAGAAGGCGATAGTACACAGCGCAAATATTTTTGCATAGGGAAAAGAACATAGACGCCTCCGACCGCCAAATCCTCCTCAGCACGGAGTGCTGCGATGCGATGCCCTGCTTGGAGATCACTGAAATTGCACACGAATTGTTGGGGATTGTCCACCATAAGCTCTCCCACCTTAATTGCCTCCCCAAATTTTTCAATGCCACCATCGTTCCACCGTATAACTGTCGCTGCCGCGGTGGTTCCGGACGGTTTAGCATAGCACAGATGATTACCCATTGATTCTTATTTCAAGCTTTTCTCTCTGTAAAATAATTAATACACTGCTATCTACTGATCGATCTAATATTTCCTCTTTGAAGGGAATAATAACGAATTTATGTGAGAGAACGAGGTCTCTGAGAACCCTGGGAATAGGGATAATGGGTGCTTGGGGTGGTCTGAGGAGATGAAGAGGATGTATATATAAAACATTTAGCGAGAACCCGTCCACAATCGAGATGATTGCGGAAAACGCAGAGAAAGACTGGAAACGCGGACGCAAATGAGCGTACCGACGACTTTGGAGCATCTGTAGAAGTTGACTCAGTCCACCCAGTGCCCACTATCAATTATCTTCACCCATTCTCTGGACGCTTACTCCACTATGGAGGTTGGACGCTTACTCCACTATGGAGGTAGGCCCAACCTCAAAAGCAATCTATTTACACGGGGACAAAAGTATATAGAGCTTTGTAGATTCGTTAGAGCTTTGTAGATATCATATTCGCTGGAATTTTTCAAATATTTAACGAACAAAAGTTAAAATAACCATGTACAGTGGGTGGAAACTTTCTGTATATAAAGAGAAATTATACATGATATTTTTATGATTACATTTTTTTAAAACGCATTATTATACATTATCCCTTTCACATTGTTGATATTTACTTCGAGATTCGATACAGTTTTCAATCTTATGGTACAGAAAAATTATAACAAAGTAAAGAAAATAAATTCGGGAACGGGTGGGAGATGATATCTTATTCAAACCGTTTAGTTGACTTGTCCAACCAAGACATGATGGCATGTTATTTTTTCGTGCCGTCTTTGACTAAGTCGACCTGCCAACTTGTAACCAAGTTTTCTAATTGCATTTCCATGATATCGTATTATTTATTAAAAGAGGGAGTGTGAAGTTTGGAGTTGGAGTGTATATATATAGAATTTTTGATATCGTATTATTTATTAAAAGAGGGAGTGTGAAGTTTGGAGTTGGAGTGTATATATATAGAATTTTTGATATCGTATTATTTATTAAAAGAGGGAGTGTGAAGTTTGGAGTTAGAGTGTATATATATAGAATTTTTGAGAAAGATAGAATAGATTACAAAAGAATTTTATAACTTATAATCTTGAAACTAAGGACAATACATTCTATTTTATTATTTTTAAAGAAATAAGTCTCTTCGTCATTGTGAGAAAGATTAGATACCTTACTTACAAGAACAAGATAAACAACATCGATAACATGGATGACAAGAGGCTTCCCAAAATTGCTTCAAACTCTAGCCAAAACCATGGCACTTGGATAATACAAACTCAGTGGGTGTCTTATACAAACTCAACCACTCAAATTTGTAGTTCCAACAACCTTGGGAAAATTGATGGAAAAATATGCTGGGAAAATCACCAAAAAGTAGAACGTTTAGACTTTGCTATGTTTTAATGCTCGTTTAGTTTTATTTGATCAATCTTCTTTGTTTAGCAGTTGTGGATTTCTTTGTCTCTAACTACTATTTCATAAATTATTAAAACCTATGATTGTTAAAGTATAATAATGATCTTATGATTATCAAAATGTTTTTTTAACTGTTTATGATTTAATTTAATAGCTATCAATATGCACCCAACAACAAAGCATTTAATGCTATATTTGTTGAATATACATTGTCCAATTTAAAGATACTTTAGATCCAAGGATGTGTATATAGCATATACATCATTAAATGCTTTGATACAGGTTGCATATTATTTTTCTAATTTAATGTTGAAAATTATTTTTAATTATCTAATTTCCCACTCATTACCATACAAAATTATATTTTCTTTAAATTTTATGGTTACTTTAACCATAAGCTTCTTAGCAATTTCCATGATAAACTTTTCTACAAACTTCTATAACATTAATGAACCATAGATTCAAGTAATTTATGTTCATTGATGGATGTATTCTCATACATATAACTAAATCCAATTTGAACTTCTTTTGTCTAATATGCGCATTGCCCATTGATGATGTAGGGGTCATATCTAAGTCTCATGAGTTCTCATGAGCTCATAGTGTTTCTCCTCCAAGCACTCTCTTTAAAGATAAGGGGAAATATGGAAATGGATTGAACTCCTATCCTTTCTCCTTCGAGCAATATTTTTGAAGATAAAAGCAATATTTTTGAAGATAAAATTGTACTCTTTTTCCTTGAAGCAATATTTTAAAAGATAAAACTGTATTGTTTCTCCTTGAACCAACCTCTTTGAAGATAAGATCATACTATTTCTCATATGAAAAATTAGTGACATGCACATGGTGTTGATCAAGTATGTCATTGTGCTTTTACTGACCCTTTTGGAAAGACTCTCAAATTTTATCATGATCTTTTTTATTGTTGCCAATGGAATTGAATTGCTCAAAAGATGAAGTGTTTAGAGTCTTGTGGACAACGCGATTATAATTGTGGTGCACAAAAGGGATATTGTTACCCAAAGTTTTTAGATGTCAACTATAAAAAATATCAATAATTCTAGTGTGATTTGTCCTTCACTACATCATTTGGACTATCTACCTATGGATGTAATGTACTACTTATCTTTAATATGTGGGCATTGATCAATCCCCATAGTTTTTTCTATTGAAGATGATTAATGATGGTATACCAAGGTGCACCCATACTTTGTCAAAAAAAATAACCATGTTGTCTTTTGCATTTGTAAAATCTTCTTGTAAGGTATCATGATAACCATTTTGCTAAAGTGATTCATTGCTACCACGAGGTAGGAATTACCCACTTTGGTGGTGAGTAAACCTCTTAGGTAGTCAATTGAAATGGAATCTACATTACCCACTTTAGTGATTAGTAAACGTCTTAGGTAGTCAATTGAAATGGAATCTCGTGGTTAAATTGGGTATAGAAATTGATTATAGTTACCCAACTTACTTCATTCTTAGTTCACTAGAATAGATATCATATAGAGGGGACGGATATGCATAAATTATTCCACCTTCTATGCCACTCTTGGATAGTATAAAGACTTGTAAAGTCAATAGTTTTTTTCTCACAGACAATAGTGTCCTACTACCTTGAAATGGTACACCTCACACAATAGGCAATGTTTCATCCATGTGAAATTTAAATAGGATTGAATCTATATAGCTTCTTGTCCTTTATCATGTAATCACAAAGTTGATCATTTGATAATATTATAGTTTAGCAAGATTTAGTATATTTATGTGAATCCTGGACACTATGTGTACACTTTCTCAAAAGTGTTAAACTCGAGATTGTTAAAATATACACAAACACTATCAATGCAATTACTAAAGGACTCGAAAGGAACTTTGAAATATTGTTTGACAAATTATCTTTTTATCCTTCAACATTACCTTAAAATATTGTAGTAAGTACTCCATTCACATGGCATGCATTCTTGATGTTTCTCAATTTCTAGAGGGATTAAAAGATGTTTATAATCATTGTGCACAACAATATCTTATTTAAAAAACTGATGTAATCGATACATAGGAGCTTGCACCCCTAATATATCTCATTAACATAAACTAAGTAAGCTATAATAACATCTAAAAAAGTATCATAGTGGTATGTAACAAAGCATTGATGTTGCATCAAACTGCATTCCCATGGCATATTCAAAAGCATGCACATTGATCTTGAAGTGTTCCTGAATGTCAGTAATGTGACAACAAAAGTAGTCATTGCATATTACTTGATGTACTTAAACACTTCTTGTTGTTGTGTGGTTTCCTAATTACACTAATGTGGTTTTGGTTCAATGGATTGAAAATTGTGTAATGAGTTTTAAAAACTTCTTGTTCTGTGGTTTTGTAACTACACTAGATGTGGTTGTGGTTCAATGGATTGAAAGTTGTGTAATGAGTTTTTGACAAGAATTTGTCATTCCCATAAAAAAATTTAGGTTATGGATGTTTGTTCTATGATAAGATCTTCACCTATAAATAAAAGATTAATTTCATTAGTGTTCAATAGGTCTTAAAACTTTTTAGGTTATGGATGTTTGTATTATTATAAGATCTTCACCTATAAATAAAAGATTAATTTTATTAGTGTTCAATAGGTATTTTTAAAGATAAATGAGTTCATGTTGGCCAAGTGTAAACATTTTCATGTTGACCAACATGGGGACTTAACTCAGTGAACTTGTGACATAACACATTTTTTTTGTGGAATATTAAATAATTTTCCTAATTTTACTAGAATTTGAAAAATATCTTCCAAAATTCTTTTGTTAAACCCACTCCCAATACATATTTCCAATTAAAAAAAAAAACTATTTTTTGTAAGTAAGATTTATATTCTATAAACCCTCATATGAATGCAATATTCATGAGCTTGGGTCGCCATAGATGGAAACCATCCCAAGCCCAGCCGTCAGTAAAAAAAAAAAACTATCCTTCTTAGCAAGGTTATTGTTCTGTATCTGGATGCTAAAATAACTGAAAGATAACTATACTTAAACTTCAAAATAGAGAAGAGTAAAAGCAAAAGGACTATTCTGTAACTAGATGCTAAAATAATTGAAAGATAACTATTCTTAAACTTCAAAATAGAGAAGAGTAAAAGCATAAGGATTGAGAAACGACAAAAATACCCCCAATACATCATGTGCTACAAAACTGTTATGGAGGAAACTGGTCACTGAACGAGAGCCAGATCGAGGCATTCATGGAAGGCCTCTATAGTGAGAACTGATCTTGTTCCCTCCGGTTCGACTTCTGGTAGGTTTGTTGACTGAGCAACACCAATAGTTTAGCATTCAACTAGTCCATTTTGAAATTCATGTCCACCATCTCTCTGTGTACATTGAAGAAGAATTGCAATTGTTCTTCCATCAATCCTTCCCCCGAGCTCTATGTCTGGGATATTCTCTTCCTATTCAAAATGACTCTGTGGAGAAGAAGGTATTTCTCGGTGGAAGAAACTTGACCTACACAATCCTTCAAATTCTATTAAATGCCTCCTCGAGGGGGAATGAGTTATACCCTCTTCCTCAACCCATTTGAAACAACAAATCCATTCCAAGACTTCATTAACATGAGGCGAATTGTGCAAGGGGACCTCAAGGGGAGGAAATGGAGTGTTTTCCCTCTATTCCTCATTAATGCTATGATTCCTTTCGAATGACTAGTGCATAGGCGACTATTGTTGTTGTTGTTGCTAGGAGCCATGGGGTCTATGATACCACTACGATACCGATCTCTCTCTCAGACCCTCGACATTGTGAACAGAGAGAAGAAAACCACACTAGGAGAGGATTGCAGAGAGCATGAATCGAGCATTTTCGTAGAGACAATGAGAATGAGCTGACAAACCATCAACATTGCATGAGTATAGTCTTACATAGCAATCCTATCCAACCTGATGGTCCATAAATGTTGATAGATGACCACAATGGATGGAATGTTCGGGGAGCGACTACAATTTTCTCCCTTTATACCACAGAACCTCTATGTGGTCTTTGTCACCTGATGTGAGCATGGATATGGAGTAATGAATCTATAGGTATATAAATGAGACATCCCTTCCACACGCCCACGACATTCCTTGAGTGGACACCTAGTAGGGCTCATTCTAACCATGTGTTTGATCATGAGCTGGTTGATAACACCCCATATAGGGAGGAGTCATCCTATGTTTCCAGGGTTGCGCATTCTCGAAATAAGGGGGGTGCACCAAGAATTTAGTAGAGATGCAACTTAGATCACCGTATTTTTGATCAATTACGGTGAGGACCATGCAAGGAGAAAGAAGATTCTTCATAGATTCCAAGCTGCTCAGAAGCCTCCATCTAGGCAAAATTTTAGTCGGCTCGAGCCATTTAGGATTTTAGCTAGCATGCCAAGAATAATTTGAGAGTCCCATTTCACAATTAATTGATGGAATCCAAGCTGGATAAATGCTTGGATTCCACTTCTAAGAGCCCATAATTTAGGAGCATTGTTGGAATCATGCCCAAGATCGCTTGTGAGGATGTGAGAGAGGTGTCCTTGAGCATCACAAAAAGCTACTTCAAAGCTCGCAGGACTATACTCCAAAGCTCGCAGGACTAAGATTCACCTTGGAAGCTCCATCAAAATTTAATTTTATATGAAGCTAAAGGGATGACATTGCCATTTGTATGAGGTTCTTCAAAGTGGAATAGATGGTTGAGGTGGATTGAGATATGGAGCAAGAGATAGATCCCATTGGTTCAATATGGCATGTTTGTTGAGGTCACACTTCATTTCGTCACCTAACCATTTCCTTTTCCTAAGAGTTTCCACAATGGTGTGATGAATTTTATGCCAAATGACATTCCAAGGAGCCGAGAGTGAATGAAAAAATCTTCTATTTCTCTCCTCCAAGATATTCCATAGAATGATACTTAGCAAGAGGTGTCAAATTCTATTAAGGATAACATTTTTGAAGGTCAAGAGATGCCAGTTGCAGATTGCGTTGTGATATTGTATCTATGAGGGTCTGAGGTGCACATCACTTGGGTGGGGCAAACATGAGAAAATATGTATTACATTTTTTCTCATATTTTCCCCACTCCCCACCCTCATAAATGATATTCCATAGAATGATACCTAGCAAGAAGTGCCAAATTCTATTAAGGATAACATTTTTGAAGGTCGAGAGATGCCACATGCAGATTGTGTTGGGATATTGTCTCTATGAGGGTCCAAGGTGCACATCACTTGGGTGGGGAAAATATGAGAAAACATGTATTACATTTTTTCTCATATTTGACCCATCCCCCACCCTCATAAATGTATTACATTTTTTCTCATAATTGACTCACCTCCACCATCATATATGCATTATATCTCATATTTTCCCTACCCCACACCTTCATATACATTTTATCTCATATTTTCCCCAGCCACCACCCTCATATGTGAGGGTGGGCCGTGGGGTAAATATGAGATAAAATGTCTTGATCCCAAATGTTCAAACTGAAATGACATTGTTTTAGTAGGTTTTCCATGGTCTCTTCATATTTCATACACAAGGGGAAGATGGAAGGCCCAATGAATCATCTTTTTTTAAATTTTGCCCCATGTTTAGATGTTTCTGTGAGCCACTAACTAGAGAAAGTGTTTATTTTTTTCCATAGGTTAGTCATCCATATGTTGCTCCATATACTTCACTTGGCCATCTAATGGAATTGGGCTGCGAGACTATAAGCTTCTTTAATATTGAAGACTCCTTTGGAAGTGTGGCCCCATTTAAGGATGTTTGGACCCTGCCTTATCTGGATTTTCCTAAGGGTCGCTTCATCTTGTCGAGGCCCTAAATAAAAACATAATGGGACCTAAAGGTCTGTATGTGAAGTTTTACATTCACGACATAGGGTTGGGGAAGGGATTCTCTTCCAAAAGTCGACGACCCTTTTAGTTGGACTGAGTTGCATGCGAGCCTAAAGCTCATTGAGTTGATATATCTTAGCCAATGGGGGCATATACTACCATGGTTCTTCCCAAAAAACAACATCACGACCATCCCTTATCTCCCAAAAAGTATGAACTTGAATTATCATTCAGTTCTACCATGCCGCATTCCATATCAAGGATTCATTTTAATGATTGTTCCATCTTATCAACTATGCCTCTACCACATTTGGAGTATATTTTATGTCTCCAGATATGGGCCTAAAGATCCTTGGTATTTTTTAGTTATCTCCACCAAATTTTGGCTCCCATGATTTGATTGAGCAACTGTCGATCTCTTAGTCCTATTACACCATCTAGTTTTGTCTTGCATAGGTCCCCCCAGTTGACAAGGGCCCATTTCCACCCTTCTTTGGTACCTTTCCAGAGAAATTTTCACTGAAGATATTTGATGGTATTAAGTACAAATTTGGGGGAAGAAAGAGTGGAGAAAAGATACATGGGGATATCTTGCAAGACTTATTTAAGAAGGACAACATAACCAACGAGATTCATGGAGTGAAAATTCTAAGAATTGAGACATTTTTCCAAAGAGGCAAGGGGATATTCCCATGAGCTATTGCAGAGGGAATTTTCAATGAAGGGGATCCCTAAGTATTTAGACAGAAGGGAGCTCATGTTAAATCCAAAAATGTGAGTGAAATGGACATGGATTGATTGAGGGGTATTGAAAATGAAAATCTAGGACTTCTCAATGTTGATGGAGGTTCCAAGGGCCTCACAAAAGTCATTAAGAATGCAGAGAATGATTCACACTTCTATAATAGTTGGAGCACCCATCATCATTGTATCATCCACGAATTGGCTATTTGAAATAGGGGGATCCATACCATGGAGGGGAAGGCCTTGGAGTGATCCTTCCTGAATTGCATCTTTGATATAACGACTAAGACCCTCAACCATGATGACAAAAAGGAAGGGAAAGAGGGGACAACCTTGTTGTATGTGTCTAGAAGGGGAAAAGGTTTGTGAGGGGACACCATTGACTAATATATAGAAGAAGGATGAGGAAGTGAGATCCATAATCCAGTTCACTCATTCTTGGCAGAATCCAAAGGAAAGGAGAAGCAATTTCATGTACTGACAATTAATTTATTAAAATCCTTGGAGAGGTCTAGTTTAATGATCATACATGGGCTTGTAGATGATTTGAGGGAGTGTATGACTTCATTAGACAAGATGAAATTTCCGATGATTTGAATTCATTCTACATATGCTGATTGTTCATTATAAATCATGAAAGGTAGAAGAGGTTTAAGATGGAGCGTAATTACCTTAGTGATGATCTTGTAGCTAACATTGCAGATTACAATGGGTCAGAATTTCTTTGGATGCAAACCTCTTGCTACTTTTGGGATGAGAGTTAGGAAGGCATCGAAAGTACGTTGAGAGTGTAGTTAGAGTCTTCAATCAGCTTCCTAACCTCTTCTTGAACTAGATGTCAGTAACGATGAAAGAATTTTGTTGTAAACCTGTCTGGACCCAGAGATTTTCCTGTGGGAATTTCTTTGATATCTTGATCCACTTCTTCCAATGATATAGGCCTAAGAAGGTATGCATTCTATTCCTATGACATAATATAAGGGATGTCTTTAATTATCTTCTCAATGGTTGGCATTCAATCAAGGAAGGGTTCCAAGAGAATATTTTGATAGAAATTTACCAATTCCCATTCTATACCCTGACGGTCCATGATTAAATCACCCGGTTCTCCTTCCAGTTTTGTGATTTGGTTGTTGTGGCACATCTGGATAATTGAGTGATGAAATAATATTGAGTTCTTTTCCTCCTCTTTGATCCATTAAATCCTGTATTTTTGCATCCATAAGACTTCTTCTTCAACATAACTTTCTTCCAACTATTTTTGGATATGGGACTCTTCTTCTTCTTTTAACTGATTCGTTCTTCCCTGAGTTATGATTTCCTATTGTATTTGGTCATTCTTTGCTCCATGTCTTTTTGGTCCTCGAATATATTTCCAAAAATGGTCTTGTTCCACTCCTTGAGTTTTTGTTTAAAGTTCTTTAATTTTTGTTGGAATCTATACAGTACGGATCCCTAAGAGATGGTGACTTCATCCCACAAAAGATTGACTTTTTCTTTGAAATTTGGATGCTAAATCCAACATTTTTGAAACCATAATGGTTTTGTTTTAGGGGAACTAGTAATGTCTATCCATAATTGGATGGGCTAGTGATCGGAGCCAACTACCGATAGGATGCTCAATTCCATGGCCAACCCTTCCATTATCAATGATTTTGAGATAAAGAATCGATCTAGGAGACATGATATTTACTAAGATATATACCTGTTGTTTCTCTAGGTATAATAGTCTTTGACCACTTCCAGGTCCACCAACCTTGTATTGTCTATAAGGTTCTGAAAACCCATGCTATCAACTTCTAGATGGAAATTTCCCCCGCATTTTCAACCAGCGATAGTATAACATTGAGGTACTCCCCCAGTATGAAATTCCTATCTTGGATTATTTTCCTTATCCCTTTTATGTTGTGTTAAAAGGAGGCTTTGTCAGGGGGTGAATGGGGTTCATAAACATTAGTGAAAAATCCTTCCTTCTCAGAGCCTATGGATCTATATTAAGCTTATATAGTCCATTGAGTAGAAACAAAATTGGAAATAATGAGTGTATCTAGATTCCAGAGGATATCCAAGATTCCTGATGAGCCTCATGCATCTGTACAAACATATTGACCTTGTCTCCAACATCTTTCCAAGATTGAGTTGGCCTTTAGGTCGACGCATTCAATTTCCTACAAAAAACAATTATCTGGGTTTTCTTCCATTATCCTATTTGAAATAAGTCTTTGTTTTGTTCTTCCATTTGGACCTCATATGTTCCAAGAGAAAATATTCATGAGGAAGAGTGAGGGGGGATGGGATGGAAACTATCGGTTATCAGCTGGATCTAATCGAAGTTTACCATAAAGGGGACAACTACCTATATTAATTTTTGAGTGGACTTTATGCCCCTTTGTTTTTCCTCTCGAACTTGTTTTCGTGAATCCTGAGATGAGTTATTCTAAACACCTAGTCCCCACTGAGACTTGGATGTTGCACGTATTGTAGAGTCAAGGTATACCTTGTGCAGCTTTCGTAGTTGCTCAGGAGGGAGGGTGTGCAGTTCTTATTTTCGATATGCTTCTTCCAGACTTGCCATATATATTCCAACTGGGTCTTGTTCATCAACTTCAATATCCATCTCTCCACTCTCCTCAGGCATATGCTCTACAGTCAAGGGGATAGAGCCCGAGGATGGTATAATTTATTCTAGGACTGACTCTTAATGGGGGGTTCTAGATTTTGGTGTTTCTTCCTTTGGTGGGACTATGCCTTCCTCCTCCATTTCTTGATTTTCTTGAGTTTGATTCAATATTTCATATGAGTTGTTGGTATACGAGTTTTTTACCTAATGATTAGCTAGATTTTTTGGTTCTTATTGTTGTCTTCCCAAGACTTATGTAAAACCATCCTTGTTTTTCGCCATTGCAACTAGATCTGGATTTGGAGGAGCATTTAGGGGTGTAAATGTGTTGAACCTACACATAATAAATCTAGCTAGAAAATACCACACATATTTGCAGAAAGAAATTGAGAAAGAAGAAGCAAGAGAGAAAGAATGGAAGAATTCTCATTAACCGTAATGAATAATGAATAATTTACACATGATATACTCTGTATAGTTCAATGAATGCGCACTGGAGGAGAACCAACGCTCCATAGTGGTGTTGTAGAGTGATCTGTACATACACCAACAGTTACGGGAGTGTACTTCCACCTAGTATAGTCTCTCAGGAAGTTCTAGGAGTGAACTACCACCTAGTTGAGTTAACTAGTCAACCAGTCTTCAGTTAATTGACTAAATAGAGTGTAGTGAGGAGTAGATAAAAGAATCAATGGTAATGATCTAGTCTGGTGATGATCCCAAGGAAAGTGTGCATTAGCATGGTGATGATCCCAATGTTGCATGGTGACAAAACCAATGCAACATCTAGACTCAATTCAACTAGTCAAATTGAAGTGTCAACTAAAGAGAATATTCTCCAAGTGGAATATTCTCCAATAAAATATAGGAGACTGGATAATGAATAATTATGACTAATAAACAAGGAAAAGCCTTAGGAAAAATAAATCCTAGGTGTTTTTTAAGTAACTCCAACACCCCCTTGAACATCATTATGGTAAAATAAAGAATGGGTCCCGGAAACGAGGCCATGTTAGGTACCCATATACAAAAGATACACTGAAAATAAAGTGAGGAAAGACGAAAAACCTCATGGGAAAACAACCCCCTTGAGGTAGAATGTATGTAAAAAAAGAACTATAGTTTCTAGGAAACTACATCCTTCACTCCAAGACAACTTTGCAAATAATGGAACTTCTACTTAGTGAAGGTCTTGGTGAATATGTATGCCATTTGTTCTACTGAAGGAAAAAACTCTAGGTCGATGATCCCCTTGTGTACTAAGTCCCAGATGTAGTGCATGTGGATCTCGATGTGATTTGTCTACTGCCTCTGAATTGGATCTCTGCATAACTTCAGAGTGCTCTAGTTGTCACACCAGATGACAATCGACTGATGAAACTGAATTCCCTACTCGGTGAGAAAATGTTGTAGCCACATAGCCTAAATGGTTATGACTACCCCTCTTTACTCTGCCTCGACTGAATATAGAGAAATGGTATCTTGCCTCTTTCTCGACCAACAGATAGGCCTAAAACCAATACTAAGTGAGTAACCAAATGTGGACTTGCGATCAGTGGTATCACCAGTCCAGTCAGAATCAGTAAACCCAATGAAACATAATGTAGAGTCTGTTGCATAGTGAATCCAAAAGGTGATGGTGCCCTGTATGTATTGAACGATACGCTTTGTATCCTTCCAATGTAGCTCATGCGGCTCTTGCATGAACCTAGAAACTATGGCAACTACATATGAGAGGTCTGGTCTGGAATGTGTGAATACAATAAGATCCCCACTAGTTTTATGTACAGTGTGTTGTCAACCACTGGATTCTCCCGACCATCCTCAAGTCTGAATCTTAATAGGAAAGGATTCAGAGAAGACTTGGAGTCTGTCATGTGAAATCTCTCAAGGATATCTCATACTTGGCCTGAGACCGTTTGATGTCTGATGCATCCAAATCGATATTGAGTCCAAGGAAGAAGTGTAGTGGACCCATGTCCGTCATCAAAAACCTATCATGTAGAATCTTATTGACTACAACAATCGTTGAATTTGAGCAACTGGTGATCAAGAAATCATCAACATACAAAACTAAGAGTAGAAGTGAATCAACCGTCTTGAGCATGTATACATTCAGGTTTGATTTATGATGTACAAAATTATGTGACAACAGGTAGGAGTCCATCTTGGAATACCATGACCTCATAGATTGCTTGAGGCCATAAAGGGACTTCTTCAGTCAACAGACAAAATATGAGTCCTACATAAATTCTTGGGGCTTCTCGATATAGATCTCCTCAGAGAGATCACTGTGAAGAAATGCATTCTTCACGTCCATCTGATGGACTTCCCATCCCTTGGTTTCTGCAATGGAAAGTTCCAATCGTATGGAATCCATCTTCACTACTCGAGCAAAGGTCTAATCATAATCAATGCCATGAACCGACTAAAAGCCTTTGGCAACAAGCTTGGCCTTGTATCTAACAATATTTCCATTTGATGTGCTCTTGGTCCTATAGACCCATCTGCATCTGACATGTTTCCTCCCAGAAGGAAGGGGAACCAGATGCCAAGTATGGTTCTCGAGGAGGGAGTTGCACTCCTCCTATATGGAGGATTCCCAAAAGGGATTTCCAGTAGCCTCGCCATAAGAATATGGATCTGAAGACTGAACCAATAAAATATTCCTGGAGGGAAATGGTTCAGTGGCAGTGAGTGCAACAAGAGGCTCCTCAAAATCAAATTGAGTCCTCCTAGTATCGGTTGGATCACCAATGAGATACCCTGCATCCTGAAGAGTAGTTTGTGCCCACTTGGGCCTCTTCTTTGACTTCGCAACTGCATCTGGATACTCTGACTCTGCATCTGATTGTGCTGACTTTGTATCTGAATCATTTGATTCCTCTAAATCATAACTCTTATCTGAATAAGAGTTGGCATGTGCATTCTCATCATCTTAGACAGGTGGAAGAATGAAGGTGTCTTCATGTGGATGTTGACGTACATGCGAGACACTTTCCTCAAATTGGAAACTTTTCTCAATGATGAGTCGGTCTGAGGAAAGATCAATAAGTCTATATCCCTTCACATCATTGGGGTATCGAACAAAAATACACTCAGCGCTTTGTGGATCAAGTGCCTTCCTCTTTTTAGAGGGAATCTGGGCCCATGCACGTGAACCAAAACTACGAAAGTGGGTCACTTTCGTTTTGAGGCTGATCCAAGCCTCATAGGGGGTCTTATCCTTGACAGATCTATGGGGAGATATGTTTTGGATGTATGTTGCACAATTAAGTGATTCAGCCCATAGTCTCCGTGGTAGTGAATTTTCATGTAGCATGCAAGATGCCATCTCCTTTAGAAATCTATTTTTCCGCTCAACAACTCTGTTTTCCTGCAGAGTATAGGGAATTGTGTGTTGTAATTGAATCCCTGCCTCATGGAAAATATTACGGATCTCATGATTGACATACTCTCCCCCATTATCAGTTCGAAGGACTTTGATTTTATTTCCGGATTGTGTCTCAACCAGGGCTTTGAAATCTTTGAGGTGTTGAGAGACCTTAGATTTTTTCCTGAGAAAGTAAATACATGTAAAAAGTGAGAAATCATCAACAAAAATGAGAGAAAACCTCGATTTTTTGATATATGGATGCTGAAAAGGACCCATGAGGTCACTATGGATCAGATTTAATGGCACAGAAGCTCTTTGAGACTTTCGTTTGTCGAATTTCTCTTGAGGGTGTTTTCCAAGAACACATCCCTCACATACTCCCTTGGAGAAATGGATGTCTGGTAGACCATCAACCAATATTTTCTTTCGAAGCTATTGCATATATCTGAAATTCAAATTTCCAAAACTTTTGTGCCATATCATACTACTTTCATCTGCATGGGTAAGCAGTAAAGTAGGATCTATTTCAATAAATTCAGAAAATGTATACAATCTAGATTCATGATTTACTTCACCAGTAGCAACCCTGGATTTGGTTTTCATGTCGTAGATGTCCAATACATTTGGTGTGAATATGAATTTCTTTCTGGTGATGGAATTCGTCATCTGATACATGGAGAGAAGGTTGATGGAAAGTTTGGGAACGTGCAACACATTGTTGAAGCTTCCATTGGTGATTTCAATCCTTCCTTTGCTGGTGAATTCGACTAAAGAATTTTCCACATTAGAATATGAAGACCTTTGCATGCATCCAATGAATAATAGATTGTTGTTGAGGTAGCCATGTGATGTGATTCTCCTGAATCTACGATCCAAGCATCGGGAGATGAATTGATGGAAATCAAGGCATGGCTAGAATTGCCTTTCTTGGGATTATGATATTCTGGCTTCTTCTTCATGGCACCCTAGAGGATGTGATCTCCAAGGTTGTTTTTCTGAAGTATTTGAGACATTAGATCTATTTTTTTTGCATGCATGCAGATTCTGGATGGAATCCTTTGTGAAATTATGTGCATTTCTCCCCTTTTCTTCCCTCCCCCCCTTTAGATCCATAGGCATCGATGAAGGGTTTTGTGTACGATTCCTTCTTTGGATGTGCATGACCTTTACTTTTGTGTTTATATTTATATTTATGATATTGATGGCTTCCATATTGCATAGTAAGTGCATGCGCCTTTGGGCCTTTGATTTTTCCCATGTTGATGAGCTTGGTTTGCTCTTGTGTCATGGATTCAATAAAGTCCTCAAAAGAAGGCATATTACAGGTGGCTCCAGAGGTGAATATGACTGAATGGAATGTGAACATGAACACAGAGAATTCAGGACCAAGTTTGTAGAGAATGGTGAGAACCATTTTTTTCTCCTCAAATTTATCAACCCCGGAAGCTTTGAGTTGTGACAATAAATCCTTGAATTTTGTAAAGAAATCTTGGATATTGTTGAAGATTTTTGGATCTAATGTGAGAAATTCCACCTCTAGCATGTGTCCCCTCATCTCATCTTGTTTTCCAAATATCCCTTCCAAGGCGGTCCAAGCTTCATTGGGAGTCATACAAGAAGATATGTGAAAAAGGAGATTGAGAGAAATAAGACTGCAAATTGTTCTGAATGCTTCTTCCATTCGATTTAAGTACTTGGATTTTTCTATGGTTGATGTCATTTTTTTGTCTGTATTCAAGGTTAACCTGTACAATCCTTTGTTTTGGAGATGTATGACTATTTTCTCCTTCCATGCAAAGTAGTAGTTGTAAGGTGTAAGGATGAATTCTTTTTAGAAATCCATCTATTCGCTGTCTTCAATCTTTGTACCTGCAAAACATTTTGGTGTAGATTTTGTTTAGCAGTCTTTCGGCTCTAATACCATGTAAATGTGTTGAACCTACATAGAATATATCTAGCTAGAAAATACCACACAGACTTTCAGAGAGAAATTGAGAAATAAGAAGCAAGAGAGAAAGAATGGAAGAATTCTCATTAACCGTAATGAATAATGAATAATTTACACATGATATAGTCTGTATAGCTCAATGACTGGGCACCAGAGGAGAACCAATGTGCCATAGTGGTGGTCTGGAGTGATCTAGACATATACCAGTAGCTATGAGAGTGAACTTCCACCTAGTCTAGTCTCTCAGGCAGTTACGAGAGTGAATTTCCACCTAGCTAAGTTAGCTAGTAAACCAGTCTGCAGTTAATTGACTGAAAAGTGTGTAGTGAGGAGTAGATCAAGGAATCAATGGTAATGCACTATTATGGTGATGATCCCAAGGCAAGTGTTCTTTATCATGGTGATGATCCCAATGTTTCATGGTGACAAAACCAATGCAACATCTAGACTCAACTCAACTAGTCAAACTGAAGTGTCAACTGAAGAGAATATTCTCCAAGTGGAATATTCTCCCCTAAATTATAGGAGACTAGATAATGACTAATTATGACTAATAAACAAGTAAAACCCTTAGGAAAAATAAATCCTAGGTGTGTGTGAAGTAAGTCCAACAAGGGGACGATACATGAATAAGTGTTCGTTCTCATGATATTTTCAACATCGAAATGGAATATGCTCCTAGTCAATCATCTAGACCCATTCATTGTCTTCATTCTTAAAGAAAATGGGGCCTGGAAGAGGCTTATATATGTTCATGCAGATGAAAATTCAATCATATGAGGTATATCTCCCATGTTTAGTAACATCAACTATTTTCAAAAAATTACCTAGTGTAATTTCCTGCTCCCTCCAAAATTTCTTTCAGCCATAATTCTTGTTGCAGAAAGTAGAGACGGATCAAAACTAGGGCATGTGTAAAATCCTCTTTTCTGGATTGAAGTACTCTGTCCAGAACTGTAATTATAATCCAACTGATTTTAAAAAATAAGGTTTGTTTTCGAAGACTTGATTTAAATCTTCTAGATTATGGAATATTGTTGTGAAAAAACCCTTCATTCTAAGTTGGAGATCAAAGTGTCCTTTTGGTTTCCACTAGGTTTTGATCCATCAAAACAAATCCCTTTCCCAGGGCCATAAATATAATAAATTTCCAATGACTTCATGACCTCTCATATACTGAGTGTGCTCTCCTATCCCATGTGATTGAACAACATAACAAGGTGCAATAAGTTCCTATGGAAAAAAATTTCTAGGCTCCCAAGCCCGAGCCACATTTGGATGGAATGATTATGGACCTATATCTACAAATTTTCCCTTGATGGATTCTTATCTAGCCATGTTATTTAGTGTCACTGGTGGCTATTCAAATGATGACTTCTACCCACTCAATCGATCGTTGTCGTTTGCAATTACAATTCGATATGAGGGAGTTTGCACCCCCTCCTCAGTGCACTCCATGGTTGTGGATAGGAGAAGAAGGATACAAACGTGGCCATTATGATTGCGATGAAAGGATGGCATTTGCAACAAACTTTAATCAGTATTCAACATCAAAACCCTCCTCAAAATTTAAAATGAAAAGAAAGAAAAAAAACCTTCTTTTAATAGATGTCCTATGTATCCATTTTTTTCATGGAATTTTTAATATCCATTTTTATTTCTAGCCATATTGCGGAGATAGGGAACAACTCTGATAAGTCCACAGTAACAAAAATAACATAAAAATAAGCAAACAAGTGCATTGATATCCCAACATAGTGATATGCCACTATATTAAGATAGCCTTGGACTCAAGGCCTTTGTGTTATACTAATTTCACCCTTCTCTTCAATCCAATACATGGTCATGCATTCACTTAGAAGTAATTTATGTACGGGGATATCTATTTGTAGACTTAGAAAGGTCTCGCCTCAATTTATAACTCTTTTTCCTTTAGATCTATGATCTTGGGTTATTTTGAGAAAAAAATATTTATCTATCTATCAAGATTGTCTTTGAAATAATATTTAGGCAAGTGACGTACCTAATAATCCATTAATATTTTCCTATCATTTAGACTCGAAGACACTCCCATTAGGAGAGATGCAATAAATTGTGATCCTAAGGCTCAATCTAATCTAGGGGAATTATTACTATCATTTAGGTAGAAATGAGTCATTTCTTTCTTGCACTCTATAATTGTCTTAAATGTTTTTTCATATATTAATATAATACAAGGAATGCACTATAACAAAATTAGAAATATCATGATCTTAGTTGGTGCTATAAATTTTTAAGGCGTACTTTTAAAACTTAGAAAATGCTAGTTAATCCTCAATTTCAATACAAAACTTTACCATGTACCTGCATTTTGTTATTGAAAAGAGTCAATCAAACTTTGCAACTTAGTTTTTAGTATAGAGTTAATATTTCCTTTCATATGTTGAATTAAAATATCTTATAACAGACAAGAGGGTCCATGCTTATAACACCTTAGTTTTAATCCCCGAGAATTGTAATGTAAATTGTACATATATAATTTATGTTGTGAGATGGATAGCACAACCGAGAGATGATCTATGCATTTTTTTTATCAGATTTATTAATAAAAATACATCATTATTTGCGATATGAGAGGTATGGTAACATTGGTGGGATATGATTCCACAAGAGATAAATTGAGATACTATATAGGTCAACCTGACCCAATGGTCGAATAACTCGACTTCCTAGTCAAATGGTCTTTGCAATCGAATGACATTTTAAATTTGTAGACTTGACATGATGGTTGACCAACTTGACTACCTAGTCAACTTATCCTTTCGTTTGACTGAAATATTCCATTGGTCGACCAAATCTTAAATATGTGTTATTTATTATAAATGGGAGAGGATCTTAAGGGGACCAAAGACTGAAATATGTTATTTTAATTTAACCAAAGTCTTCTTAGCTTAAAGTGTGCTAAAGGAAAAATCAATCTGGGGATACATGCTAAGGATTTACGTGGATTTTCTTGGTTTCCAAGTCGAAAGTTCAGAACATGCATACTAATTCCATGGGTTTGGAGAATTTGACAATTTCTACTTCATCATTTTCAACCTTTTTCAATCTCTTTCCTACATGAGTTCACCATTATCTTGTACGAAACCAACACCATTTGAATGGAGAACAAAAGGATTGAGAGGAATTGCTTAATAGTAATTAGATTGTTATTCCTATGATAGAAGGTTTGGGATACCTATCATGTTAATATGATATGAAATTTCCGATAGGCATGAGTATGGGATTGTTGTGACTGTGAATTTATATACAACAAGATTTCCTAGATCCCTTAGCATTGAAATTACTATATAGTTTTCACTCGAGCCTTGGAGAGGGTGAGGATTTCCTAAGGGACTGTAGGGTAGAGAAGGGGATCCCATCCCTGGGGTTGTGTAGGATAGGGAAGAGAGTTGGGTGGTTGAAAAATCTATAAGAGTTTGCATGTTGTTAATTACTGGGTATTAGGTTATGTGAGGGAAGTTATCTATCCATAGGATCCATTTTTCCTTGTGGAATCATAGCCCCGTCTCAGAGGTGTCATTCTACTAAGATAAATATAGTAGAATATCCTATGATACATGGGAGAAATGTCCTCTATACGCATCTAGTTGGTGACATTTCCTCCTAATATAAGGGTGGGTGCAAGCTAATGATGGTATCTCATGATGTGTTAGTGGCAATGTAAACATGGAAAAACAACAATCCATTAAATTAGAGAGATGATTCAAGCTACTTTCACAATGAATTTGAATATGGTGTAAAAATATGAAATATAGGAAATTAAATTAGCTTTCCAAATATATAATTTGTGTATGACTATGTGAAATTTGAGTTTTTATAAAAGTGGTATGCTATTTTCATGCAAATATAATGCATATATGTTTCCATTAGTGGAGGTGTTGAGTATCTTAACAATATAATTTCCTTCAATTTTGTTTTTACAATGGATGATGAGTTGCATACATTGACAAGACCATGTCATCAGTAATTCTGTCAGATTCAAAGAGATCACAGATTTCTCTTGGTGTAATATATTTGGTTGTGCATTTTATATTTAAGTATGTTTGGTCTACTGCGCTTTTGTTGATGCCAGAGTCTCTCCACCAACCTGATAGCCAAACAGGGTATAATCTGGCATACTAGTATATACACTTTTGAATTTCAATAATGTGAAATATGTCTTATTCCTATTCTGTTTCCTAGGAAAATTCCACCATGCCTTTTTGTATTCACTATAATTCATGTATGTTCCGAAGAAATTCGGTGTGGGATCTTGATCTGTCGAAAGAGAATAAGATGAATTGGCTGCAAATCCATATCGAGAAGTTTAGTTCTTCTGATTTTCCATGAAGGTTTCCATAATTGGGCATATACTTCCCAATCTTCATTGTCTGGGATATTTCTTATTTTTTCACCTCCATTTTTCCATTCAATAACAATGACCAGACAATCGCTTTCTTCATTTGATATTTCTTTTTTTTTAACCACATTCATTTGTCCTGGCTCGCTTGTTCCCTCGCTCACCTGCACATGCTCATTTGTTTTCACGCTTGCTTGAAGGTTTTCTCTACTGAGAAAATCAGAGATAGAATTTTCAGAGCCTTTGATGTGTTCAATATCAAAATCAAAATTTGCAAATAGAGCTTTCCATCTTGCAAATTTTGCTTCACTTGCTTTAGTGTTTTTCTTATGTAACACCTTGTTGATTGCAACAAAATCATTTTTGAGTAGGAATTTCACATACCAGAAATGTAGAGCTCATATATCAATTATTCTTTGAATGAATTATTTAGTTGGCAAGATTCAAATTAAAACTAATGGATTCTACCCATGCAAAATAATTACCTAATAATGTCTCGATCTTAAATAATGTCATTCTCAGTTTGTCAGGACAACTGCAAAACCCATGCAATGATTACGAGTGGATTTTCCCCACACGTGAAATGTCTTCGGTTGATCATAATTTTCATGTTATTCTGACAATTTTTGTTTCGTGCTATTGATAGACTCTAATTCATGTTGTTCAGTGTTGTTGGAAATCTTACCCTTTCTTAGTTTTCAAGAAAGATAATATTTGTTTCCTATCACAATTTTCACTTTCATTAAAACGATTAGAACAAAAGGTGGGTTTTTCGAAACTTGATTTTTTTTTCCCTAAGGCTAAAGAATCCTTCTACACCACATGAAATGCATGAAATCGTTCAAATCAAAGTATAAGAAGAAAAACAAAAAATGCATGAAATTGAATTTTAGGGTGTGTTGTGTATTCAAAGTAGTTCTAGAACAAGACTATCACAAGTAAAAAGGAATATGGGTGGAAGCTATGTGTTTCATCTTGGATTTGGACCCATAGTTTGGTCTTGTAAAAAGCCAAAGGTGGTCTCTCTTTTGACTACCTAGGTTGAATATAGTAGTGTTGTGGATTTGTAACCTAATGGGTGATATTGGATTCCTATTTGAGGCATGAAA
>ML805537.1:220897-231303 GCA_009831015.1 Picea engelmannii
TAAGAACATGTGTTTATAGCCTGAGTGAGCCTAATGGTTAAGAACATGTGTTTCCTCTTAAGATGTCACAAAGGGGGGTAGGGTATGTATATCTCCATAGAATTTACCAGTGAAATCGTTGAGCGAAGGAGGTTCCCTTGTCCCACAAAGAAGGGGATCTCATACACCTATTTAGTATGGCTTGGCCCGTGACCTTAAAAATTGTAACACACCCACTACGGGAACTAAGATTTTTCAGCTTTTTCCTTCTTTTCACCGAGGAACAGAATTCCCTGAATTCCTATGGGGCCTAATGCAGTTCCTACCATCCCTTATCCTTACCCATGTGATCATGGGTTATGACCACAGGCCTTACTGAAGAGGTACTTCCAGCTTTCCCGATTCGGGAAATCACGATGCATGTGTTCCCCTGCTCTCTTGTCTCTCGAAGTGTCGAAATCCGAAGGGGACCAATAGTTTGTCATAACTAAAAATGCCTTGGATTAAAACATGGCACTCCACCTTTTGGGGTTTCATCCCTTAGAGTTTCACGTCTGGCGAATATGAGGAAAACTGACCTTTAGGAATCCCGGGTACCGAAACGCCGAAACACCAAAACTATATGTGCTAATCCATTTCAGGAGTTCGCCTATCGGGATTTCATGATATATGAGGACAAGAAACTTACCCTTGGGTATCTTGGGTGCCGAAACGTCGAAACATCACAACTCATCCATGTTAGTCCATTTCAGGGTTTTGCTAATTAGGATTTCGGGACATGCGACGACAGGGGGCCTCGCACTTGGGTTTCCCGGGAGCCGAAAGTCTGAAACCTATATATATATATATATATATATATATATATATATATATATCGCTCAACCTATTTCGGGAATTCCCAAACCGGGTTTTCTGGATATGCGATGACAAGAGGTCTCGCACCTGGGTTTCCCGGGAGCCGAAACTCTGAAACACCAAACTCTAAACATGCTCCGCTATTTCAGGGTTTCCTCCATTAGGATTTCGAGATGTGCGACGACAGGAGGTCTTGCACGTGGGTTTCCCGGGAGCTGAAACTCCAAAACACCAAACTCTAAACATGCTCCACTATTTCGGGGTTTCCTCTATCGGGATTTCGGGATGTGCGACGATAGGAGGTCTCGCACCTGGATTTCCCGGGAGCCGAAACTCCGAAACACCAAACTCTAAACATGCTCCACTATTTTGGGGTTTCCTCCATCGGGATTTCGGGATGTGAAACGACAGGAGGTCTCGCACTTGGGTTTCCTGGGAGCCGAAACTCCGAAATAACAAACTCTAAACATGCTCCACTATTTTGGAATTTAGCTACACGTTTTCATTTCGGGATTTCATTTGTCGGGATTTTAGGACTTGCGAGTACAGGGGAACTCGACCTTGGATGTCTTGGATGCCGAAACTCCGAAATACCAACTCTTAAACCTGCTCATCCTATTTCGGGGTTTCTTCCATCGGGATTTCAGAAGTTAGGATTTCAGGACTTGCGAGTACAAGGAAACTCACACTTAGGTACCCCGGGTGCCGAAACACCGAAATGTCCTAACCCATCCACCTGCTATTATTTTTGGATTTCGCGAGTTGGAGTTTCGGGACTTGCGAGTACAAGGGAACTCGCACTTAGGTACCCCGGGTGCCGAAATACTGAAATGTTGAAGTCTAAGAGGACCACTCTCTCTTGTGCAGGGCTTTAAGACTTACGCCATAAAACCTCTAGCGGATCCTTGGATAAACTTTCCAAAAAGGGTGTCCCTGTGGGGAGATCTATCCAGGGCATTACTTGAGACAAAATAAGGGAATAAATTTCCCAAGAACAAACTTGAAAACTGAATCCATTCAAAACATATATATATATGTGTGTGTGTGTGTAATCCATAGGTGGTCTTTCCAACATAAGCATGCAGTCAATATATATATATAATCCATAGGTGGTATTTCCAATATAAGCATACAACGACCATTTCTATTCAAAACACCATACAGACAGTCTTACACTGTAACCATTCATAATTACACAAACCATGAACATACATGTCAGAATACTAATTTCCAGATACGAGAGATAACACTTATCAGAAAAACACCAGGTTTGATGCAACTACTGAGAGGGGTGCTCGTTTCCACCCAACCATAGGCTCAACGATTTCGAATGGATTTACCACTAGCCACCCCCAAGCTTAGACCACGATGTTGTGAGACTGAGTCTCTGTTTGTCAGAAGTCGAGAATGAAGGTTACTCTCCTTCTTCTCTTCTTATCAATCACTCTGTATATTTTTCCATAGTCCTTTCGATTTCTCCCCTCTTGCAATCTCTGTCGCAACTGCCCCCTTCCACACCTCTTTCCTACCTTTTCTTTTCTGGCGAGGTTGTGTGTGGCACAAACTTCCCCGCGCTGGTCAGGTATGAGGCTTCCACGGATGAGCGGTTCACCCCCATCCCTCATTAACTTATGAGGATCCTCTTCACCTACCAACATGGCGAGTAATTCATTTCAGGGCCAGCGAGCGACTCTTGATCTTCGGGCTAGTGAAGACCAAATACGGTATTGGTTTCGGTGGAAGTTAACACCACCATTCCAGGTGCCTTTCACCACCTTTCATCAACCATCGTGGTCTCTCTTCAGCACATCCCCCTCCCAGAAGTCCTGTAACATATATTCATAACATTATTTACATTCGTCGACATTTTATACTAAGGTCCATTCAAAATCACACATTCACATCTTGAGTCTACCATAGTTCTTGGTCAGTATAGTTATTTTTACAGACTCGGGGAAATAGGGTGTTACAATTCCCTCCCCCTTAAAGGAACATTGTCCTCGATGTTCTATCTCTCAATATGACATGTATGTACATAGGTAAACAAAATCGGATATGCTTGTTTCATGGCATCCTCCATTTCCCATGTAGCCTCATCTGGGCCAAAATGTCTCCATTGCACCTTGACTTGTGTAATGGCTCAATTCTGGAGCGAGGTTTCCTTTATGTCTAGTATGCATTGAGGTTCTGGTAGGAATTCTACCTCTGGTTCCACCTAGATCACAGACCAGCCAATTATATGATTAGAATCATGTATATATTTCTTCAATAATAAAACATCGAAAATATTATGTGCTTTTACTGTGGGAGGAAGTGCTAGCCTATAGGCTACAGGTCCCACTCTATCTAGAACCTCAAAGGGTCCACAATACCGAGGTTCCAACTTGGCACAAGCTCCCATTTTCAGGGAACTCTTCCTGGGCCTAACTCTGAGGTATACATGGTCTCCCGTCTTGAACTCTCTTGGAGTTCTCTTTTGGTCAGCGTAACTTTTCTGTCAGTTCTGAGTGACCTTCAGGTTTTCTTTTATCTAAGTCACTTCCTGTTCCATTTCTTTCAACATGTCGGGTCCAAAATAAATTATGTTTATGGGATTACTCCAACTGATTGGAGTATTGCATGGCCTACCATAGAGGACTTCGAAGGGACTCATCTTTAAGGATTCTTGGTAGCCGTTGTTGTAGGCGAATTCCACCAGTGGCAGGTAATCTTCCCACTTCTTGGGTTCATGTATTACATTCATTTTTAGCATGTCTTCTAGTATTTGGTTCACTCTTTCCGTCTGTCCATCGGTTTGAGGGTGATAGGCGGTGCTAAATAGCAACTTGGTCTCCAAACCAGCCATCAGTGATTTCCAAAAGTTGGAAGTGAATTTTGTGTCTCTGTCAGACACGATCTCTTTTGACATACAATTCAGTTTAAATATCTCCTTCATGAATACATGAGTGATGTCTATTTCCTTGCAAGTCGACTTGACGAGGACGAAATGAGAAGACTTTCTCAATTTATCCACCACTACCATGATGGCGTCATTCTGTTTGGTCGAGGTGGGTAATCCGGTGATGAAATCCATGGAGATGGTTTCCCATTTCCATTCTGGGATTGGTAGAGGTTGTAATAATCTTGATGGGTGTCGGTGTTCTTCTTTAACTTGTTGGCATTCTATGCATTTGGCTAAGTACTCAGCTATGTTTTTATTCAATCTAGGCCAATAGAATTGTTTCCTAGTGGCCGTGATCATCTTCTGGTATCCTGGATGACCAGTATAGGGTCTTTTGTGTAGTTCATCCAGTATGAACCTCTTCAAGTCATCACAGTCTGGTATATACAATCTGTTTCTGTAAGTGAGCAGACCTCCTTCCATCATCTGGTAGCCTCCATACTTTATCCCTATGGGTTCTTGCTGCAGGTACGAGGTCACGGTCTGGAAGAAGGTGTCTGTTCCTTATGCATTTCTGACTGTTTCCTTGACATCCGTCTCACAAGTTCTTACCACTGCCAAGTGAATTTTTTCATACTTCTTCTAAGGGCATCAACCACCCTATTTTCCTTTCCCTTAATATGTTTGATTTCAAAATCAAACTCGTTGAGAAAATCCATCCACCTAGCCTCTCTAGCATTGAGATTTGGTTGGTCAAACAGATATCGCAGTCCACAGTGGTCTGTCATAAGTACAAATTTTCTTCCCAGGAGGTAATGCCTCCACATTTTCAAGGTGTGCACTATGGCAGCCAGCTCTAGGTCATGGGTCACATAGTTGACTTCATGCTCATTCAATTTTTGGGATTCATAGAAGACCACACTTCCTCCTTTCATAAGGACTCCTCCGATTCCTTCCTTACAGGCATCTATGCACACGAGGAAGTCATCTTTAGGATCGACGATCTTCAACATGGGTGCGTGGGTCAGTGGATTTTTCAGGGTTTGAAATCTTTCTTCACATTTTTGTGTCCATGTGAATTTTGTCCCCTTTTTCTCGAGGGCAATGATTGGACAACCAATCTTGGAGAATCCTTTTATAAATCTCCTATAGTATCCTACTAATCCCATAAAGAATCTGATATCTGAAATGTCCTTCGGGGTAGGCCTTTCCATGATAGACATGATTTTGTCAGGGTCTACTGCTACTCCTTCTTCAGATAGGACATGGCCTAAGTAATGTATTTGCTTCTGGAAGAATTCACATTTGTTGAATTTGGCATAGAGATGATGTTCTCTTAGCACTTGTAGCACAAACCTAAGATGATCTTCATGCTCTTCTCCATTCTTGGAGTAAATTAATATATCGTTAATAAAAACCAACACAAATTTGTCTATGAATTTGCTGAGTACATTGTTCATCAAGCACATGAAAGTGGCAGGGGCATTGGTTAACCCAAATGGCACTACCACAAACTCATAGTGACCATACCTCGTTCGGAAGGCAGTTTTATGGATGTCTTCACCCTTGATTCGGACTTGATGGGATCCTGACCTCAAGTCAATCTTTGAGAAAATATACGCACCCCACAATTGATCAAACAGGTCATCGATCCTAGGCAAGGGGTACTTGTTCTTTATGGTTACCTTATTGAGTTGTCTATAGTCTACACGCAGTCTAAGGGTACCATCCTTCTTTTTCACAAATAGGACTGGTGCTCCCCATGGGGACATGCTGGGCCGGATAAATCCCTTATCCATCATTTCTTTCAATTGAAATTTGAGTTAAACTAGTTCGGGTGTGCTCATCTGGTAGGGTGTCCTAGACACTGACACCACTCCCGGTGCAAGTTCTATCGAGAAGTCAATGTACCTTCTTGGAGGTAGACCCGGTACCTCTTCCGAAAATACATCTCTATATTCTCTTAGGGTAGGGTGGTCTTCGAGGCTTGGTTTGTCACCTTCGCTTGTTTTCAATACCTGTATTTCATATAGGGGACATCCCTTTCGGCAATACCTTCTCATTTGTAGAGATGATATTTGTCTCACCGAGATAGGTTTTTGGATCCCTTGAAGGGATATCATTTTTCCTTCTTTACTCAAACATTCTAAGGTTTTATGGTAACAGTCCAATCTGGATTTATGGGTGGCTAGCCAGTCCATACCAATCAACAGATCATACGATCCCAGGGGTAATATGTTAAGGGTTGCTTGGGTGGGGAATTCACCCAACATTAATTGGTAGGCTGGTATGACCTCTGCTACCCTTCTTTTGGTTCCAATGGCTAACTGTACTAACCATGGATTGGTAGGTTTATGTGGCTGTAGTTTACACTTATCAACCGTCTTAGGGGCTATATAACTCAAGTTTGAACCAGGGTCAATCAGAATAAACACTAGATGGTTGGAAATCATACCTTCTATTTCCACCACTGAAGCTTGGTGGTTGGTGGTCGGCTTGGTTATTATCCAAGGCTGCATAAATTTGTGGCACACTCTTGGCCACATCATTGACAGTGGTAGCTTCCTAAATGCTGTAAATTCTCTGACTATTCTGTTTTCGATGTGGATAGTCTCTCAATATATGTTCTTCTCCGCAACCCAAACATTTCAAAGGTTCTCTCTTTGGGTTATCAGCCTTCACTGGTACAGATCCAGAGGTTTTATTTCTGCCCAAGGAGGGAAAGTTCTGTTGGTGTACACTCTGGGCTGGGAAGCTCATCCTTGAGTTCTTCTTATAGTTCTTAAATCTCGGGGATTTAATCCCCTTTCTCTGAAATCTTAAACTATTCTTCGGTTTCCAGCCTTTGTGAGGTTTTATCCGATGCCCAAGCTATTCATATCAATATCTTGCCTTTCAGATAGTATCTTCTAGAGTCTTTGGTTTGTCAAATTCAATTATGTTCTGGTAGTCTTTAGGTAGTCCACTGATGAATCGTTGCACCTTTCCCTTTTCTACTTTTATGTAGGGTACATACCTCAACAACTCAAGGAATCTGCTAACATATTCCTCTATGGTGAGTTTCCCCAGTTTGAGTTCATAAAATTCCTTAATCTTTTCGTCGAAATATTTTTCCGACAGATACTTCTTCCGTAAGTATTTCTCAAACCGTTCCCAAGACAAGTCCTCTTCATGAACCCCTTTCACATTCTTAAGGTCTTCCCACCAAATGGAATCCTTTCCGTTCAAGTTGAAGGTGGCCACTCAGGCCTTCAAGTTTTCTGAGAAGTCATGGACTCTGAAATACTTCTTTAGTCCGAGTAGCCAGGCCTATGCTTCCTCTCCCTTCTTTATTTCACCATCGAAGGAGGGTGGTTTGGCCTTCTTGAACTCTTCGAGATTATGACTCTTGGAAAGTTTTTGTTTCTTTTATTTTCTTTGGGAATGAGAACTAGTTCTGCTGCTAGAAGATCCCTTCGGGTCGCCATCATCCTTTCCAGAAGAATTGTTCGACGCTTGTCCCTTATCTCTGGGGTGGACCTTTCTTGAGGTGCTTCTTTTAGTGTGGCCACTAACATGACCACATTTCTGTGTCTCAGGTTCATGTTGCATTTGTCTTTGTAGCTCAGATAAGCTCTATAGTAAAAATGCATTAATTTCCATTTGTTTCTCTTGTTCTTTCATCATCCTCTCATTGTCAGCCTTGCAGCTTTGTAATTCGACCATGAAGCTCCTCACAGTCTCAGCCAGATCTAGAGGGGTCCCTACCGCCCTCCTTTCATCAGATTCTTCATCTCTATTGTGGGAGCCCTCCCCCACTTCATGGTGAGTCACCATTATATATGTCTGTAATTTCCCGCAGTTAATCTTCCTCTTTGTGTGCAAAAGAAAAACACTGGTTGTTAGTCAATATTTATATTCATATATAACCTGTACATAATTCATATTTTTCACATGCACACACACCATAGGAGTTTTCATTCTTAACTTTGACTTTTGATTAAGAAGGTTAAGACAAGGGGTTACTCCTTTTAGGAGTGTTTTGAACGGAGCTCCTACGCAACTCGTTCATGAACCCAAGCAGGCCAAGTGTTGGAACCATGCTCTAATACCAATTTGGAACACACCCACTATGGGAACTAAGATTTTTCGACTTTTTCCTTCTTTTCACCGAGGAACATAATTCCCCGAATTCCTATGGGGCCTGATGCAGTTCCTACCATCCCTTATCCTTACCCATGTGATCATGGGTTATGACCACAGGCCTTACCGGAGAGGTACTTCTAGCTTTCATGATTCGGGAAATCGCGATGCATGTGTTCCCCTTCTCTCTTGTCTCTCGAAGTGTCGAAATCTGAAGGGGACCAATAGTTTGTCACAACTAAAAATGCCTTAGATTAAAACATGGCACTCCACCTTTTAGGGTTTCATCCCTCGGAGTTTCGCGTCTGGTGAATACGAGGAAAACTGACCTTTAGGAATCCTGGGTACCGAAACGCCGAAACACCAAAACTATATGTGCTAATCCATTTTGGGAGTTCACCTATCGGGATTTCATGATATGTGAGGACAAGAAACTTACCCTTGGGTATCCCGGGTGTTGAAACGCCGAAACATCACAACTCATCCATGCTAGTCCACTTCGAGGTTTCGCTAATCGGGATTTCAGGACATGCAACGACCTGGGTTTCCCGGGATCCGAAACTTCGAAACCTACATACCTATATATATATATATATATATATATATATATATTTATCACTCAACCTATTTCAGGAATTCACAAATCGAGTTTTTGGGATATGCGACGATAGGGGGTCTCGCACCTTGGTTTCCCAAGAGACGAAACTCCGAAACACCAAACTCTAATCATGCTTCGCTATTTCGGGGTTTCCTCCATCGAGATTTCAGGATGTGCGACGATAGGAGGTCTTGCACCTGGGTTTCCCGGAAGTCGAAACTCCAAAACACCAAACTCTAAACATGCTCCACTATTTCAGGGTTTCCTCTATCAGGATTTTGGGATGTGCGACAATAGGAGGTCTCACACCTGGGTGTCTTGGGAGACAAAACTCCGAAATACCAAACTATAAACATGCTCCACTATTTCGGGGTATCCTCCATCGAGATTTCGGGATGTGCGACGACAGGAGGTCTCGCACCTGGGTTTACCGAGAGTTGAAACTCCGAAATAACAAACTCTAAACATGCTCCACTATTTCGGGGTTTAGCTACACACTGCCATTTCGGGATTTCGAATGTCAGGATTTCAAGACTTGCAAGTACAAGGGAACCTGCCCTTGGATGTCCTGGATGCCGAAACTCCAAAATACCAACTCTTAAACCTGCTCATCTTATGTTGAGATTTCTTCCATCGGGATATCAGGACTTGCGAGTACAAGGAAACTCACACTTAGGTAACCCGGGTGCCGAAACATCGAAATGTCCTCACCCATCCACCCACTATTATTTCAGGATTTCGCGAGTCGGGGTTTCAGGACTTGCGAGTACAAGGGAACTCGCACTTAGGTACCCCGGGTGCCAAAATACCGAAATGTCGAAGTTTAAGAGGACTACTTTCTCTCGTGCAGGGCTTTAATACTTACACCATAAAATCCTCCAGCAGATCCTTGGATAAACTTTCCAAAAAGGGTGTCCCTGTGGGGAGATCTATCCGAGGCATTACATGAGACAAAATAAGGGAATAAATTTCCCGAGAACAGACTTGAAAACTGAATTTGTTCAAAACACACACACATATATATGTGTGTGTGTGTGTGTATATATGTAAGCCATAGGTGGTCTTTCCAACATAAGCATGCAGTAAATATATATATATATATATATATATATATATATATAAGCCATAGGTGGTCTTTCCAATATAAGCATACAACCACCATTTTTGTTCAAAACACCATACAGACAGTCTTACATTGTAACCATTCATAATTACACAAACCACGAACATACATGTCAGAATACTAATTTCTAGATACGAGATGTAACACTTATCAGAAAAACACCAGGTTTGATGCAACTGCTAAGAGGGGTGCTCGTTTCCACCCAACCGTAGGCTCCACAATTCTGAATGGATTTACCACTAACCACCCTCGAGCTTAGATCACGATGCTGTGAGACTGAGTCTATGTTCGTTAGAAGTCGAGAACGAAGGTTACTATCCTTCTTCTCTACTCACTCTGTATATTTTTCCACAGTCCTTCCGATTTCTCCCCTCTTACAATCTCTGTCGTGACTACCCCCTTCCACACCTCTTTCTTGCATTTTCTTTTCCGGCGAGGTTGCGTGTGGCACAAACTTCCCCGCAATGGTCAGGTCCGAGGCTTCCACGGATGGGCGGTTCACCCCCATCCCTCATTAACTTATGAGGAGCCTCTTCACCTACCAACCTGACGAGTAATTCATTTCAAGGCCAACGAGTTGCTCTTGATCTTTAGGCTAGTGAAGACCAAATATGGTATTGGTTTCGGTGGAAGTTAATGCCACCATTCCATGTGCCTTCCACCACCTTTCATCAACCATCGTGGTCTCTTTTCAGCACATCCCCCTCAGAACAGTCCTACAACATATATTCATAACATTATTTACATGCGTCAACCTTTTATACTAAGATCCATTCAAAATCACACATTCACATCTTGAGTCTACCATAATATAATTATTTTTATAGACTGGAAAAAAACAAGGTGTT
>ML805537.1:231352-247883 GCA_009831015.1 Picea engelmannii
TATATATATATATATATATATATATATATATATATATATATATATATATAATAATTTTATTTTATTTCTATATTTAATATATTTAATATCACATGTACATTTATACATGATATTTAATCAACCACATTATATACACATTTGTATATAGAATTCAATTTTATGTATGATATTTAACATTTTATCATTAAATATGTAAAGAAAAATAATGATTTCATTAAAATTAAAGTATTTTGTTTAATTTAATTTTAATGAATTTTTATCAATATTATTATAAAATAAATATTAAATTTAAATACTAAATTAATTAGTAAATATTTTAAAAATAAATTTATAAATATTTAAAATTCAAATATTATTTGTTATTTATTTTATTATGTTTCTTTTTCTTTTATGTAAAGGTTAGGTAAAATTATTTCCTCCCCATCTTTTGAATTATTATTAAGTATTACTTTTATTCTTTTCTCTAAACATATAGTTTTGAGATATTTCATTTTTTTAGTGTGAGGGTAAATTATTATTAAGTATTAATTTTATTCTTCTCTCTAAATATATATTATTAAGTATTACTTTTATTCTTCTCTCTAAACATACATATAGTTGTGAGAGACCTCCTTATTTTTTAGTGTGAGGGTAAATTATTATTAAGTATTACTTTTATTCTTCTCTCTAAACATACATATAGTTGTGAGAGACCTCTTTATTTTTTAGTGTGAGGGTAAATTATTATTAAGTATTAGTTTTATTCTTCTTTCTAGATATATAATATAGTTGTGAGAGACCTCTTTATTTGTTAGTGTGAGGGTAAATTATTATTAAGTATTAGTTTTATTCTTCTTTCTAGATATATAGTTGTGAGACACCTCACTCTTTTTTTTTTTAAGTGTGAAGGGTGGAATGAATTCATTTCTCACAAAAACTAATACAACATTTAAAATTTAAAATATATATTCTAATCGTAATCTTACATTTAAAAAATATCATAAATCTAAAAATATTATAAATTTAACTAAAATATTAAAATTAATATAATTTAGGTTAGTAAAAAATAACATATATTATATATGATAAATTTGTTCCTAATTAAAATAATTTAAAAGTAAATATAATAAATTTGTTCCCAATTAAAATGAATTAAAATATGAATAGACATTTTAACAAAATACAATTTCCAATATCAATGTTGATTTTTTCATATAAGAAAAAAGTAGCAGACTTGGAGGTCTTGGTTCCAAAGTTGGAGATAGATGAAGACGAAAACCAACGGTTGGTGTTGGAAGGGAGCATGGTACGCGGGTTTAGGTATGGGAAACCGTTGCTGGAGACAATAAAGGAGTCCCCGCGTGTTTGCAAACCCTAAAAGCTGTGCATGACTTGAACTTGTTGAGCTTCAAGTTGGGCTGGATACTGCTGACATTAACATTTGATATTTGGGCTTTCCTCATATTGTGTACACAAATCATAAGCTATCTCAAAACAATACAGGGTTGAAGTTTATGACAAGAGTAAACATCAGATCGTAGACCCGCTTTGGGCAGCGATGTCTCTAGGAATGTGGATCTGGTTGGGTTTGGTCGGGGCGGCACCATAATTACACAGCTTTCATGGGCATTGATAAATAAAGTCTACATTCAACACTTCATAATTTTAATTATAAGTAGGCCAAACAATATTATGCACATTTGTATGCATAATTCAAGTTTAATGCACATTTAACATCATACATATATAATTCTATTTATTTTAAAATTCAATTTTATGTTTAATATTACAATGATGATGATGATAATTAACGTTTACTAAGATCGAATTGGTCTATCGGGCCTTAAGAGGGTAAGTGATTACTTGTGATTCTTTAAAATTTTGTTTCTGTGCTCGAAAAGCATTAAGAGAAGCTTTCCAAGATCACCATACTTTTGTTGAGTTAGAGATTAGGAAGGTTGGTAGTGTGATAAATATTTTGAAAATGAGATCTAATATGGGTATAGGCTAGACAATCTAAGAGAAAGTGTTTTTCATCTTCAACATTCTTAGCATCACAAAGGTGACACACTCTTTCATCCCATGGGGTTTTAGGAATTGACCAACACCCAGTTTCACTATGGAGCTCGTGAGAATTTGTTCTTATCTTAGCAATGCTTCTTTTTTTCTTTACACTTGACAAAACAGATAGATAATTTTGATCTTCTAGATTAGGGTTGATTACATCTTTATAATATCTTAATTTTATTTTTTCCTCTAACTCTTTATCACACCACATTTTCTCCTTAAATTTTGATTTGACGTTTTTTTAAATAGTATCTTTATTCTACAAAATGGTTTCTTCCATGATTCCCCAATAGTTTAGCCAAGACCGAGCGTCTTTATGCCATCCTCGGTTGAGTCGATGGTGGTTATGACTTGATTTTGAAGCAATTTTAGGTAGCCTCTTGGCTTCCATATTGTTTAACTTTTTCTTATACATTAGGTATCTAGTCATTTCCATGCTCTCAATGGGGGAGAGGCTTGTTTCTAAGAGAAGGATGGGATACGACGTATTTCCTTTAATTTTGAGATTATAGGTTATAAAATTCTTTTGTATTTGCTCTATGTTTCTCCAAGATTCATGAGAGATACTACAACCCCAGACTTCACATCCATAAATAATAACAGGTGTAGCAAGAGTCTCAAAGAGGAGTTTCTTCTTATCCCAACTCCAAAGATCGACTGATTTACAATTGTTTTCAAGCCCATAATAAGCTTTACATCCCCCAATAATCCTTTTCTCAATGCTATAATTCCAATTGAGCTTGTGGTGAATATCAATTCCAAGATATTTGTATGAAGTCACTTCCTCCTAGTTGTTGTTGTCATATACAAAGGTATCATAAGGGATCTTATTGGATTTAATAATCACGACCTTATTCTTATTAGTATTAACAGTCATATCCATATTGGAGAAAAAATCCTTGAGGGTTCTTCGTTGGTTTTCGAGATCATGGGGACTCCTTGTCATAAGAACGATATCATCAACATAAAAAAGTATATTGATGACTATACCAGAGAGAGTAGGGCTGACACAAACTGCTTTTTCCAAGCATTCTTCTAACTTGTCAATCTATATGCCAAAAAGGGTAGGTGACAAGGGACAACCTTGTTTGACTCTGATATTGCAGTTAATCTCTTTTGACCAGCCCTCATTGTTTTTAAACTTAGCAATAACTTTCTCATACATCCTTATTGTAGCAATCCTCAACTCGAGAGACACTTTTGTATCTTCCAACCTTTGGTTTTAGTATTGCGGAACTCCTCTGCAATGATCCTAAAGGTAACAATATGGTCCACAATTGAATGATATCTCCTAAACCCGGCCTGACCTTTAGCTCTTTTACCGTAACTTTCTAGCCAAAGGCTAATCTTCTTTTGCAAAATAATTCCATAAATCTTGGCTAAAATCAGGCTAATCATAATGGTCCTGTAATTAGAGGGAATGTTTATATCCACATTTTTAAAAATAGGAACAATGAGGCTTTGTGTCCAGGGTTTAGGGAATCCCTGCTTGACTGCTAAATTGAAGAGCTTGTGTATGTGAGGGATAAGGATTGAACCTTCAATTTTAAAAATTCCATCTTGGTAGCCTTCAATGTCCTTAGCTTTCCCATTTCGAAGATGCTTAACCCCGAACTCTATGTCATCTAAAGAAAAATCTTATTCTTTTGTAGGGACAATTGGAATGGTGTCCATGGAATTAGGGAACTCGTAAATACTTTTAAGGTAGGAATTCCAGTCCCTTAAGAGAATCCTATTATTTTATTTAGTATTGTGTTTTGGAATTTGGCTCCAAAACTTCTTAGGATCCAAGTTGTATAGTTGTGAAAGTTTCTCTTGCCTTTTATTGATATAGTATCTTTTTTTTCTTTTAATTACGGCTTTATATGCATTGATCTTATCGAGTTTTAAGGACTCATTATAAGAATCCCTAATGGCTTTCCTAGCAATTTTACATTCTTTATCATACCAAGGGTTGGTCCTTCTATTATTCTTTTTATAGGACACCTCGAAAGAGAACTTGTTAATAGAAGTGGAAAGGGTAGTTGTAAAATTATGATAGAGTTCTTCAATGTTGTCCTTATAAGTTAGGAGGTTTAATTTACTATTTAAATCCTTTAAGAAAATGTCAACTTCACTTTTGTCGAAGCACAGATTCCTTTGATTATCAAAATTCTCTTCAATGGTGCTCCTATGCATGGAAAATTTTAGAGTTAGGGTTAAAGGTTTATGATCAGAGTCAGGCTCATGGTCATTTAAAAGGTCAAAAGTTTCTATTTAGTTGGAAATGGGGATATCAGATATCACATAATCTATAACACTACTGCCTAGCCCATGAATACAAGTCATCTAGTTGGAGTTTGGCCACTTCATTACTCCATTGAAAATTATTAGGTCTTGAGAGTTGTAGATCTTGACCAACTCAGTACCAAACAAATTCTCAATTAGGTCTTGAGATCTTCTTTTATAGCTATTAGATAAAACAAGGTTCTCATCTAGCCATAAAGGATTATGGTTGGAGTCATTACTTAAAAGAGTAGCTTGTTTAGTTGCAGTCCTAGCATTAAAGTCTCCTAGAATGAGGATATTACCTTCATTTTTCAAATTATAAATATCTTGTTCTAAATTATTATAGGGACAATTTTTATCTATATTATTTTTCTTATAAAAAGTAGAATTAATAGGTGCAAAATAAAAAATTGGTATATACATCTTCTTAGCATTGGTGTCTAAAATTTCTATCCAAATGTATTGATTAAGAGGGTCAATTTTATGAAGTTGAATGTGAGGAGAAATGCTCTTTCTAATATAACAAGCTATGCATCCTATCCCTCTACGGTGGGATTTTTTGTTTCATGTCAACCACAAGACAAATCCTTCCATGTTAGGGACCTTAGACTCGTCATGCTCCCAAGTTTCAACTAGACATATAATATCAATATCACTCAGGATCTAACTTATCATAGGACCTTTGCACAATGGAAATCCACGATAATTCCAAAAAAGAATCCCGAGTGTCCCAAATTCCTATTTATTATTATCCTTCTGGTCTCTATCCCTAATAATAGCTTTTTGATTTCTAATTATTGCCCATTTTCCTTCTTTCCTGGCTTCTTTTACCTTTTGAACTTCCTTCCTTAATTCAACTTGGTCTTCGGGAATGAGGTCTCCATTTAGAAATATTCTGGACCCTTTTAAGCTCAGATATTTATTAAGTATGCTATATTTGTGGTCATTACAACTTAATTTGACACACCTATCTTTATGATCAATTATTTTTCCTAGCCTCTTTGCTTCTATGATGTAAGTTGTATCAATTTGTGATTTATTTTTTAAGTCTTCTTTTACTATTGCTAGTGTATCCTCCTCTTTTTGTTCTTTTATATCGAAAATTATGAGGTTCAAGGCTCTTTTGTTACGCTCATGGTCCAGTTCGATTAGCTTATTCATTTCCTCTTTGATGGGTTTAATATCCAATTTGTTTTCCATATTACTGAGGGTCAAATTGTTGGTTATTTTTTCTTCTAGCTCTTTAATCTTATCTCTCAAGTTGTGATTTTCTTCAACCCTTCCTTCTTGGGTTGTTTGTTTATTATTTTCCAGTTCTTGAATTCTATCCTTCATTGTGTGCAATTCACTCTTGAACCCTAAGAATCTATCCTCTATTTGAGTTTGAATGGTATCTTTAATTTGTTTTTATCAATCATTGCCTATAACTCTATTTGGAGTTTTAAGTCTCTTTCTTCACTCATTTTTTTCTAATGTTTCTAACTCTATTTGGATTTTGGCATCTCTCTCTTCCCTTCTTTTTTCTATTGATTCCATATAATCGTAAAGGATTTCTAGGGTGATTTTGGGGGGCCTCTCCTTGTTAGGCTGAGTTTTTGGAATAGGTGGTGGAGTGCTCATATTGAAAAGAAGAGAAAAACTATGTAACAATTATTAGTATGTACTTTGTCTCTCAAATCAACTTTTACTTATGAAACTTAAAATAAATAATAAATAAAATATATTTAAATTTTTTTAAGTAAAATTAAAATTGAATCAAAGTAAAAAATGACTCACCTCATTTAAGATGTTGCTAGACTCACCTCATTTAAGATGTCCAATTTCTCAACCCGTTGAAGAAGACAAAAATAATTTCCTAAAACAACAGAGCAGAAATAAAATATCTCCTTAAAAAAAAAGAGAGAGAGAGAGAAGTATTATTCCAATTCAAAACCGCAGAGAAATAAATTCAAAACCCCATAGAAGTAGTATTCCCATTCAAAAACGCGGATAAATATTATTCCCATTCAAAACCACATAGAAATAATTTTTACATTTATACGTGCAAACAATATTATACACATTTACATACATAATTTAGTTTTATATAAGTATTAAACATTTTATAATTAATTTTATGTATATATTAATAATTATAAAAGTAAAGTTTTTTAAAATTTCAAATTTGATCTTTTAATTAAAATGCATTTTTTTGATATGGTTTATGAAATAAAGTATAAATTTTAAAGATCAAGTTAATTAGTAAATATTTATGTATTAAATTTATAAATATTTAAAAATCAATATATTATTTATTGTTTTGACATTATTATTATTATTTAGTTTTTTTTCGTTTCTAACCAGTCTTCTTAGCGAGCTTGGTGAAGTATTTTTAAACTTTCCATCTACTTCTTCTTTTCCACCTCCAAAATTTGAAGTCATAGATTAATCCATTTGTATTCATGAACCCATCTGAATGACACCACCTTCTATTATTCCAAGACAATGTCCTCTATGCATTGATATGGTCAATACCCAAACTCAAGTATGCTCTCCTATACATAAAAACCATAATCCCAGAAGTGATTATCCTCCGACCTCAATCTGAAAAGAAAGTTTTCCTTATCCAAAGTGTTCTGATACAACAGGCATAGATTTTCCACATGAAATGCATGCCTTAATGATGAATCATATTCATGAGGTAGAAACAAATGATCCTAGACTCAAATAAATATTTATCTATTGTAGACCACTGGGAACTCCAAGATATGGATTATGGTATATTGAACAAACAAATACAATAATTCAATCATGTAGATTTGAAAATACATTACCCACAAGACTACAAAAACCATCAGTCCCAGAGATGCACACATTATTTTCCCTTATGAATGGATGTCCTAGAATAAGAGTAAACATAGACTGGATTAAGAGAATGTTAAATTGTGATCTGTTTAATCATCCCTAAGCCAAATAATTTAAGGCCACTACTTCTACAGAACTAAAAAAATATTTATTTGAGCAATGACAAACATATATGACAATAACGGATTCATGGATATCCTTTTATGAATGGTACATACTTTCCCAAAAGGAAACAATTCAAATGATGTCTTCTAAAGAAAGTGTCAGTACCAAACAAAAATGGAAATCCTTAGCTGGACAAACAACTGAGGCATATTTCCCTTTTTCCCCTTTTAAAGGAATCATTCTAGGTGAAGACGAAAAAGAAACTAAGGCTACTCCCCTCATTATTCACAAGGAAGAATCTCAACAAACAAATTCAAAGAAAAGACTCCAAAGTGTGTATGAATAGTTAAACTGGACAAATATTTCTCTAACAGGGATGGAAACACATACATTTGTAACCAATGACTATGCTAAAAAGAAACACATAGATCAACTTAAAGTCTTTGCAAATCAAGTTTCTTCCAGTATAAACTCTATCAATTCCCAAGTCTCTGAAATCAAAAACACTTTAGAAAGTGAAAGAGACAATGAAGAACTAACGGAAGGATTAGGTGAAGCTTTTATGAGCATAGGGGAATATATCGTTAAAATATAAGAAAAATATGGAAATCTTCCTGACAAACCAATTCCTAGTTCTTCCTTATTTCCATAAAAGGTCTGATCAGTAAACTCTACAATCTACATTCCTGAAGAAATTGATTTGAAGAAAAAAAATTCAGTCCATTTCCCCCCATAAGAAGAAGAATCATCCTCAAATCATCTTTTGGTTACACAATCTCATATTGTTCCTACTAAAGAATCATTGCCTTGGAACATGACTAGGGTTCCAACTCTAGAACTTTATGGAAAATGAAAGCTACTCGGGGCACAAACATTTACAGATGAAAATTTCCCATAATGGAACATAGATGGTATGACCACAGGATAAATTAGTTAAGTTATAAAAAGAATGTATGTTTCCTATAGAGTCATGTGCATGAAACGTAAAAGTGAAATATAAGCATGTAATTCTATTATACAATATTTTACAGGAACTTTGGCTGAATGGTGGGAAATAGAGTCGTCACATGCCCTAGTTGAGAAAATGGAAAAGCAACAGGTTAAAGATGAAAACGGGGATATAGTTTTTAAAGAAGATGGCCAAGAATAAAATAATATGTTAAGTGCATTAACTTCATTCATTCTTGAGCATTGGTGTGGAACAAAACATGAACTCTGTGATAAACATGCCATAATTCTAATGGGAATGAAATGTAAGAGAATTTCCAATTATCATGATTTTCACATAGAATGGACCCAAAGGATATACGAGGTAAAATATTGTGAAAACCTTCTATGGAAACAAGTATATCTTGCTTCTCTCCTGAAAAAATTTGTTGAATCTTTAAAAGTACAAAAACCTTTTGTTCAACGTTATGAGCTTTATACTTGGGGATAAATTTACAAAATAATTACCTCTTCCCTAGTAGGATTGTGTGCTAACATGAAGGTTACAAAGTCAATACAAAAGCTATCAAAATTACCAAATAGTAGATCTATCTGCGAAAAATATGGTATGACCCTAGATGACCCAGTTAGAAGAAAGAAAAGGGAAAAGAAATCCATGAGACAAAAATTCCAAAAATATGAAAAGGGAAAGCCCATGTCTTACCAAAAAGATAAGAGGAAAATAATTAATTATAGGAAATACACAAAGTCTCATCATTACTCCCCATAATACATCAAATTACAATCTTCCAAACAAAAAAGTAAGGCCAACCTAACCTGTTGGTTATGTGGAAAACCAGGACACTTGGCTAATAGATGTGCACAAGGAGAACAATCCAAGAAAAATAAAGGTATTATTTCACAACAAAAGGTTGCGTCTTCTAGGAAAATAATGTCAATTCGTTGCAATAGATGTGGCTTAAGTCACCATGATACAAATCAATGCCCACATCATCCTTTTCCTAAGAGGGAAGAAGTTCATATGCTTAAGGAAGGATATTGTCAGTCTACTGACACTTCTGAATTTGAATATTTCGCTAGTGAATCCTCTGATGAATAAATGTTTCTTATAACAAATGATTGTAGTTGTAAGGATCCAAAGTTTTGTATTTTCCGGACAAAGTTTTCAAGTTATGAAGAAATAGAAGTTCATAATGTCAGAAGAAGGTGAAAAGAAAAAAAAACAAGCATCACTCCTTGTCGATGGATGTCTCTGCAAAAATTGGTATATGAGTGCCAACTTATAATGGATTGCAATATTGGAAGACATGAATTGTATAGCCTGGATTTGTTGTTGTAACCCTCTTATTCCACTGGAACAATTTGTCACAACAGATCTAACAAAATATTGAAATCTTTACTATTAAGGTTATTTTTCCTTTAGATCTCCAGGATATTTAGTTATTGATTTTATGCTTATGCATGAAATAGATAAAATGTGGAAAATAGAGAACAGTAAAATACAATCACACAATCCACAAATAAACAAGATATATGACCTGAGAAACCCAATATGGGAGAAAACCTACCTAAAAGGTGAAGCTTCTTTGCTCTCTTTTCTCTGGTATAGAAATGATGCAAGTACAAAGAATGAGTCATTCTTTGTGGAGTTTCCTTTGAATTGTGGCATGTATGGCTACTACAAAATCTCTCATTCCCTATTATGATAACATAATACCACTCTCAGATGTTTTTCTCAGCTATGGAACAAGATACAATGCAAAATAATGGAACCCCTTCTCCTTTTAGTGGCTCGGTATTTAACATAGCCTAATAGCCATCTTGGGATAGGTTTTTGAATTCCTCCACCCTAAATTGTTGTAGGGTTTTGAAACTTATATAATATTATTAAAATATCTCACCTGGCTAAACCCATATGCATGATTAATTGGGGTTGACATGGCATCCTCTCATAGCATGGTGGTCAACATGGTAGGTCAACTTGCAGGATGCATAACTTTTGCATACGAGATATGATTGAAGTGATTTTTACACCATTGGAAAGGTATTTATGTGTAGAATAGAATAATGGGGTCCAAGATATGCTTGGAAAGTTTTAATCCCTAAAAATGTTGTTTGATACCTAAAACTAGACCTAGAAGGTTCGAGACCCCAATTTTCCAAACTGGGACCCGCCACAAAAATGACCCTGCAAGCTGATTCCTCCAATTTTTTCCACTGTGAAAGGATAGAGATAGATGAAAACCAATATGATTATCCAATATGGATCAATCTACCGGTTGACAAAAACTAGGTAGTTATTTATACAAACTAGGTGTTATTTATACATAACCACAATTCATTGCATGTTATACATTCCTCTTCTAGACTCGATCCTTTGAAATTATACATATTTCCTTCCAATATTGTAATGACTTATGTATTTCGATGATTGCTTCTTTTTTAAAAATCCCAATGATGTGATCTTCCTCACCATCAACCTTCTAAATTTCCTTGATGTATTCAACCTTGTTGTTCATCTTAGCCCACCTCTCATGCCACTTCATGATTTCTTTGTGTACTACTAATAGTTGCAGAGTTTCCTCTTTAAGCTCTATAATCTTGGCAGTGAAACTCATTATTAGTTGTGCATGCCTATTATATTCTTCATGAATATCTTCTATAAACTTGGTTATAACAAAGGATCCTTTATAGTAGCTTACCAAATTTCTTAGGAAATATAGTTCCTTTCTCATCTTCTTAGTTTCACTTTCATCATCCTTGGCCTTGTGAATGGTAACATAAGATATTTCCACCACAAAAGATAAGACATCATTGATCTTTTCTCTCTTGTTGTTTTGGAAAGGCTCCTCTTTAGTATAGATTATTGTAGTTTACACATCTAAGATTTTCCTCTTTATTTTCTTTTGACGATGGAATTGTAAGCAATGGATTCTAAATAAACAATTCCCTCCATAGGGTCTATGATTTTCCAATCACCCCATGATAAAATATTTCATAAGATGTCAAGGGTATGAACATGCTATATCTCAGGTTCCTTCCCTTTGTCAATTATTTGACTCTTTGGTATATTTTGGGACTGATTATCAATCCCATATATTCAACCATTTCCTCCATCCCAACATTATCTCCTTCATTCTTATCCTCAACCCATTTATCCTCTTCATATTTTCTATCTAACTTGGGAATATCTTCAGTAGCCTTGGTCAAGTCAATGAATCCTTTGGGGATTCCTACAAGTTGCTACTTTGATTGCTCGCTTTGTGTTTGATATGGAATACTCCATTCTTTTGCAGCTATCTCATATTTCTCCTTGGATTCCTCTTCTTCTTTCTCTAAAATTTCTTCTTCTCTCTAACTCTGCAAATCCTTCTTCCCTTGTTCTACCTTGGAATCCTTTATTTCGACTTCTAGCTCTTGATGGATAGCTTCCTCCTCATACTTTCTCTTTATCTCTTGTTCTTTCTACATTTGGGATTCATGTTCTCATTATAACCTTAAATGCTCATCTTGGACAACCTTTAAATATGCCTCCTCTTTCAACTTGATTTCTTCCAGCCTCTTGGATTCTTGGGATTCATTTTCAGTTATCTCAAGATCTAATCCTCTTTGTATCTTGACCAATTACTCATCCATGAACAAAGTTTTAACTTTTGTAATGTGAGGATTCTTCTTTCTTTCTTGTAATTCATCCCAATCACTATAATGTTGGAGGAATAACTTATCTTCCCACTTCTCATGGTTGTAAGTCCAAGTTACAAAAACCAAATAATAATGTTTGGCAACCAACCCCTTTGGGTCATGCCTTCTAAATTTCCCTAATGATAAATGGTAAATTCCAAATGACTAGTTGCTTCTTTCTTGGCATGCTTTGGGTCCTTGATGAAGTAGTGGCCTAATCTGAAACCATAAGGTATAAAAATTTTCTTCTCTATCTTTGATACATAAACAACCAGTTTGGTACTTATTTCAAGAGTCAATCTAAGACATTCTTCTTGAAAAACTATGACATATACCTTGCCAAGAAATGATCACAAATTTCTATGTATCTCTTCTTGTACTTTTTCTCCCATTAGTTCTAAAAGTATACATAAACTAGGGATTATGAACTATGCTAGTTGAGATTTAGTCCTGGAAATACATTTTTAGCACATACATCATCCAACAAGTAATGAGCCATATAAAACAAGTAATGAGCCATATAAAAAGTAGGAACTATACCATGTCTCTCTTTGGCCATGTGCACTTAAATATTGTCTAATTAGTTGAATAAATCATAATATTCAACTAATTAGACAATATGCCTCCCCAATTAAATAGATTTCCTATTGTAGCCATTGTTTAATACAAAGGAATCCATGCATCTAAAAATATTGAAAGTCGTTCTCTCCATCTAATATGGATATCAAAACCATCAAATACATGTATGTTCTCTCAAATTGGTCATTGTGTACCATCCACTAGCCCTGTTCATGAATTTATTTTCTTCTTTACATCAACTGGATATGATTTTCCCCACATCATTCTTATCATAGAAGACATTCACAAAACCCCCCATCATTCTTATCATAGAAGACATTCACAAAACAAGTAATCAACATGACTTCAGGTTTCTGAAAAATAAAATATTTCTCTAATTTCTATGCTAAGAATGGTATGATCTATAATCCATTCAATAGCTTCTGAAAAGGAAAAACCAGTGACTTGACTGCCACAAAATGTAACCAAGACTTCTTGATGTTCATGAAGACTTTATCGTCTGCTTATCTAACTATTGGATCGTCGTGGGGAGCAATCCTTGGATATTCTTCATTCTTGAATTTTTAGAATGGCTCATTCCATCTCGACAAGACCATTGGAGTGCCAGTACTTGCTTCGATGTCTTTGAATACTGGTCATAGCAAAGGTTCCTTAGCTATCAGAATTTGGATAACTGGGACATAATCCTCTACGGTGTTCTTGATTTCAACTGGTTTTTTCTGCAAGTCTTCCTTATTTCTATGAGCTTTCCTCTTGCCACCTTGACTGGAACCTTTCTAGGAATTCTCCTCGGTGGCATTTTTTTTGGCATGCATTAGAAAATTCGATGCAATAAAGAATGCTCAGGAAGAATTACATTAACCATTTTTTAAAACCACTTATCAGGAACATGATTTTATCAACAAATCTTTACTCAACAATCCTAAGAAAATCCCAACTTTGCAGATAGCGTCATAGAAATTATAATTCATATATTTAGAATGTTTACTCATGCATTTGTCTAAAATTTAATTGAATAGTTTCAGGTTTTAGGCACTTACTGGTTTTTAGCAGACACAAACAATGGAAAATTGCACTAAAATGAGTCATCCTGAATTCCCCTTTGTCCTGAGATGCTCCTAATCCACATGCAGCCAAGGCCTAGTCCCGAGACTATCTTGTATACTCAAATTATAGTGCTCAACCAGCATAAACAATAATGGAATTTCAAGGAACAAAAATGCAGAGCTTCTCAATTATGCTTTGAATGACTTATTTAATCGGCCAGATTTTAAATTAAAACTAATGGATCCTACGCATGTAAAATAATGACCCAATAACGTCTAGATCTTAAATTATATCATTGTTAATTAGACAAGACATTTGCCAAACCCATGCAATGGTTACCAGAGGATTTCCCCACGCGCGAAATGTCTTCGATGGATCAGAATATTTGCATTTCGGCACTTTCAAAATTGGCCATTCTATGTGTTCCGAAAAAAAATATTTCGTGAGATCTACGGGCTCCAATTCATGTTATTCAACAGTTACAAAAAAATGACTTTCATCTCTCACTCCTTTCCGTTTTTCTTGACGAAGTTTAACATTCTTTTTGGTTCTTACAAAAATGTGTTTCAGGGATTTCCTTTCCTTTTTAATCTATTAGTGAAACAAAACCCTTTGTCAGTGTCCCTAGAGTTTTTTTTGGCGGACTTGTTCTTTATGTTTCATTGAACTTGTTTTTCTATTTTGGCGTATTCAAAAGTTTGATGTTTTCGGTTCTTGTTTTAGACTTTTGACGTGTTCAAAAATTAGTGTCGGTGACCTAAGGATTTTTTTTCCGCAAACAATGTTCTATGTCTTCGATGCACTTGGAGATTGATACCTTTTCCAACTTTGATGAACCTTAAAGACTTTCTCTGGCCTGTGAAAAAAAAAAGCTCTTTCAGCACCCCTTGAACTTGTTCTCGGTGTTGTTGGAAATATTACCCTTTCTCAGTTTTCAACAAAGATAATATTCGTTTCCTGTCACAGTTTGACTTCATGGAAACGATTGGAACAAAAAGTGGGTTTTCAATAACTTGGATTCATTTGTTTTTCTGAGGCTAAAGAAACCTTCGAGACCATATGAAATGTATGAAATCATCAAAATCAAAGTGTAAGAAAAAAAATGCATTAAACTTTTTTGTAAAAGATAAAAAAAATGGTATCCAAAATTTTATAATTTTAGGTTGTGTTGTGTAATCGATATAGTTCTAGAATTATATTATCATAAGTAAAAAGGAAGATGGTGTAAACTATATCTTTGATCTTGGATTTGAACCCATAGTCTCATTTTGTAAGAATAAAAAAGTAGTTTATCTTTTGATTATCTAGGTTAAATACAGCCTTGCTCTTAATGGGTGAACATGGATTCATATTTGAGATTGATTGTAGTATATTATGATAATCAAAGTGCAATATAAGTAGCTAAAAACCTTGTTTCTCATAGTAAGATGAAGCATGTGGAGCTTCATTCTCATTATCTTAAACAATTGGGATAAGACATTGTTGTGTTTATTTGATCATTCATGTCTCAAACATTAACTCAAAAACTCAATCTTTGTAGTAATGTCACTTCATTATTTTAGAAATTGGATAGATCACACCAGAAAGGTTCTTAAAGTTGCATTTAGGAGATGAGAAGCAATGTAAACTTCAATAACCAATATTAAAGATAAACACAAATTTATCATCAATTTATTTTCAACTTCAAATGTAAGAGATTACATTACTTAAAGTGTTTCCAATTTTAAACCTCCATTGTTTTTCTTTCTCAAGTTTTAATATTTGGTAACTTCTTTTTGTTTTTTATTACTATTTAGAAAACACTAAAATTTCTCTTTATTATTTATTTACTTTGAAAATGCACTAAACACTTCAATTTTTTGAATTTTTATAAAAAATTGATAAAACAATATTGGTGAAATCACCATTTTATGTTGTTTAAATTGTATTTTTGAATATAGACTTAATCACTCAAATTTAAGATTCCAACAATTTTTTATTGTATTTAAATAAAAACTGATTGAAAGATATACCCGTAAAAACTCCCAAAAATCTAAAGTTTACTTTTATATTGATGCATCTATTTTCAATTCCATTGCCTTTTTTTAGTTAGAAATGAACATTTATATCTAAACTAAATTTAATATTTAAACGTTTTAACTATTAAAAATTCATATTATTTATATTTTATATTTTAGATATATGTTTTAATTTTTTAATAAAAACTATAAAATTAACTCAGTTCCATTATATATATAATTATCTATGTAATTTTGTGTGAACTCTTAAATTAAATTAAGTTATCAAAATATAAATAGAAAAATTATATTAAGTTGGGACATTCTAAAATTGATTTATAACACTGATACAATTATGTATGAACTTCTCAATTAATTTATAACACCATAAATTTGAAAATTCTGTATAAAATTATTAAAGTGAAGACCAGCTAAGTTGATCTTAAGCAATTAAAACAAATTAAAAAAAAAACAAATAAAGAAAAAGATAAAATACATATTATTAAAATAATTCATATTTTATATTAATTATAACACAATAAATTTGAAAATTAAGTGGAGACTCGCCAAGTTGAACTCAACTAAGTAAACAAATAAAAAGAACTCACCAATTTGTCACGAAATACATATTATTAAAATAATTTATATTTTATAAAATAGTTTATTTAAATGGACATGGTTGATTGATTAGAAGGCTATTGACTGCGCACTTTGACATTCTCATGTGCAAGTTGTATAAGCCTTTAGATAAGGTTGCTCATCGGATGGCGACATTCCATGCCTCCTAATAAAGGCTTCAGACCACCTCTATTTTAAAAGTCATAGAGTTTTATCTTAATCTCTATTTTAAAAATGCGTAGAGTTTTATCTTTAGAGATGAAGATAAGGTAATATAATAAACACTAATATCTCCATAATAAGCTCTGTTAGTGTGTATGTGTAATCCCGCTTTCTTACATCCAATTTGGTGAATTTCAAGTAAAGCGAGGGGATTCTATATATAATCGGCTTCCTTA
>ML805537.1:274319-285259 GCA_009831015.1 Picea engelmannii
CACGTTAATTGACAGTGGGTCTCAATCTAACCTAATCTCAGAAGAGTTAGTTAAGAAATTGGGATTAAAAACACAAATGCATCATAGGCCTTACACACTTAAATGGATGAGCAATCATCATCAAATGCACATAACTAAACAGTCATGATTATGGATGAGCAATCATCATAATCAAATTTGCAATCTCATCTAAGTATGTGGACGAAGTAACTTGTGATGTTGTGTCATTAAGAGAATGTGGGATGATCTTAGGTAGTCCATACTTGTTTGATCGTAAGGCAATCTTCTACAGAACTAAAAATCAATATCAGTTCACTAAAGCAGGTCATGATTATGTGGTTCATGCTCATCGTGTTAAAACACTTCAAATAGGGGAACAATTAACGAATGTAGTTGTTTCAAATGAAGTAATTAAGCAAGAACAAGATATGGTTGTTGAAAGAAAAATCAATCATAGGTTGCTTCAAGATAAACTCATGTCGTGCAGATATCTAAAGTATATCAGTTCAGTTGCAGTCATCTTCTTAATACTGTCATTAGCAATGTTTTCTACATGGATGATAGTAGCTTCAGTAAGATGTGACAGGGTTGCAATGGCTAACAATATTCTGTCAGTTGTCATGATTGTGTTACAAATGATTGTCATGAGACAGGTGCACAGGACAGAGCTCAGAGACAGAGAGAAATTTGGGTGGCCTATCCCGAGTTTTTTGACTGATCAGTAACCTTTTGGGGACCAAAAGGTCTTATTGTGGGGAGGTGTGATCCGAAATCGGATTCAGAAGGCTGTCAAGGCATGAAAAATGCTCAAAAATGAAAGTGCTCGGAATCTGACAAAACCAACACCATTGCGTCTGGCTCGTCTTCCTGATTCCGGTGGTATAATTTTTATGTCAAACGGAGTCCGTATGAAGAAGATATCGCATTCTGTCCGCCGAGCCAAACAGGCAAAATTTTGGGATGCTGACTGTACTTGTCTGTACAGTCCGTACAAGACACGTGTCAGTCCATACAGGGACACGTGGCATGTCTGTATGTACGACACATGGCACGTCCGTACAAGTGACACATGGCAGCACAAGGGTACGACACGTGGCAGGTCCGTACGACGACACGTGGCAGGTCCGTACAGGACACGTGGCGGCTCCAGAGAGTGACACGTGTCATGCTGATTTGGCATTTTTTGCGCGTAGTTGGACCACTCCCGAAGTGACACGTTTCACCACTGGAAGGGTGACACGTGGCAGGGTGACGTCAGCAGCTGACGTGGCAGGTTGACGCAGCCAGTGACGTGGCAAGTGACGTCAGCTTGTCATGGCAAGTGACGTGGCAAGGTACGACGAGCTGACGTGGCGATGATGTGGCAGGTTATGATTGGTTGATGGTTGTAAAATCATTTGGTGACACGTGGCATCTTGCTGGGCGAATGATAGGTGCCTGAATACTGTCAGCTGACGTCACGGGCTGACGGCAAGTGACGTGGCAAGGTACGACGAGCTGACGTGGCGATGATGTGGCAGGTTCTGATTGGTTGATGGTTGTCGAATCATTTGTTGACACGTGGCATCTTTCTGGGCGAATGATAGGGTGCCACGTGGCCCAATCACGGGCTGCCACGTGGCACCCCGATATTTGTCTAATGGTTCGTTTGTCAAAATTTTATGTACTCGGCCGGATTCGAACTGCCGACCTCCTCCATTGACAACGATTTAAACAAAGTCCCGTGACCACTGCACTATGTATTAGTGCTTGTTTGTTATACGGGTTATATTGTATTTAAAGTTCGGTTTATGTGTAAACCGCGGGGGGTCGGACCGGGGCTTAGCCCCGACCCCGATTATATGTATTATTATGTGACCGCGCGGTTTATTTTAACCGTTATACAACTATGCGTGGTTATATTAACGGTTATGTTTACGGTTGGCACGGTTACATTTAACCAACAGTTGCCATATGACCGGACTATGGTTCGAACGGAGCACGGTTATGATTTAATACGGGCGGTTATATGTATAGCCCATGGCCCTATGGATTATGCCATGCGACCGAGAGCTGGGAGGGGTGGCCCGCGCGTAGCCCAAGGGCTAGCGCGTGGCCACATGGTATGCATGTGACCTTCCGAAAGGTGTGCGCGCCCGAGTAAAAGGGGCTTAAGCCCGAATTTGGTAATTAAAACTATATTATAGTTGCCAAGTGGGTTATTTTAACCACTTTTTAATTCTAATGTAATTAAACCAATTTTTAATGTAATTGGGAGTTATTGGGCTTTTTTAGAGCCTAATTTTTGGGAGGAAGTTGGAGATGGATAACTAACTTTCCCACTATTTAACCAAGGCCATGTTGAGGCCATTTGGGTAAGATTATGAAGCTTTTGGACGGTTTTGGAGAGAAAAGATGTTGAGGCAAAGCCAAGTCTAAGCCAGTTTGAGGCAAGGAAGTTGTTGAGGTAGAGATGTTGTCGGACGATTTCTGAGATCTCGGGACATCCGTTTCAAGTGTCGTAAGTTGTGCAAGATTCTAGAGATCATGGAGAACATGACCAGATCAGTCTAGAAGCCATTCGACATTGTAAAGATGTACTAATAAACTTTTGAAAAGAAATAAAGAAGCCTCCCTCACAGAGAAAAGGCCCGGAGACGTAGGCAAAGTTGTTGAACTCCGTTATCAAACTTGTGCATTATGGTTTGATGTTCTTTAATTGCATTTCATATTTGCATATATGTCTATGGATGTATAATGCGTTTTCTTTTCTCGCTCTTTCGTTAAAGTTTCCCAATGGTTAATTAATGCATGCAAATAAACTCAACCATAAGTCATTCGAAAAATCCTGACGGATCAATTACCCAGACAATAAGTTAAAGAAAACTCTAATAGACACCAGATCCATGAAAATCCTTAGTTCAGTAAATAATCGACCCAACAAATTATGCAGTAAATAATTTGACCCGTTCAAGTTTACTCATGATTAACGACCGTTTCTTGATCAACACCATTCATTTAATCACTAATGGCCTTAATATATTTATTTAAAAGTACTCAACGCCAGTGGAGATTAGAATAACCTGATAGAGGGAATAACTATGCAACAGACTTTTGTGGTCTATTTTCTGATGAATGGAAACCTTACTATGCTCCTCTACTTGGGTTGAGTCCACTTTCACCTTACTGCAGCTCTGCTATTGAACATTTGTGCTTCTTATTTCCTCACAACTGCAACACAAGAGAAAAAAAATTCAATAACAGAAAACAGATTCAATAAAAACTAAAATTAGAAAAAAAAGTAAACCCAAAATAACAATCCCATTTATTTTTATTGTTTGGAAAACATATTCAATAACAACTAAAATTAGAAAAAAAAGTAAACCCAAAAGAACAATCCTATTTGTTTTTACTATATGCATTTGGCCTCCAACTCAGATGTATAACAACGAGGCATCCAATCACCCCAAATTTCAACAATCTGAACGAAAATGCCCACTGGCATGTCCATCGTCAAATTGCAAGGTGGTGTAACTTAGAGAAATAGAAATAGCAATAGCGAGAAATTGCATATAGTAGAGAAATAGAAATAGCAAGAATTTCGGATCTACCATGAACAATCTACCAACGCATAATAGGAATAGAAACAATTTTCGATCTATCATGAACAATCTCCCAATGGATACAGTACAGGAATGAACAATCTACCAACACATACAGTATAAGAATAAAACAATTTCTGATCTACCATGAACAATTTGCCAACGCATACAGTACATGAATAGAAATTGGAAGAAAGTGAAACGTTATAGTATAGGAATAGAAACAATTTCCAATCTACCATGAACAATCTGCCAATGCATACAGTACAAGAATAGAAATTGGAAGAAAGTGAAACGTTAGAAAGGAAAAGGTTATTGTAAAACTGGTTAATTACACTTACTAATGACTAACGCTTGTATTTGGAGTTGCGAGGACAATACCATATCACATCACAACCCTTCAGGATATGTGACGATGAAGAATATTCTCTATTAAATAAATCACGTTCATCCATTTCGACTTCGTCATTAAAAGAGTGATTAGTGTGGAATTTTCCAATAGGTATACACCTTTTGGCATAATTAATATTAATTTTATTTGGCACGCCGAGCTCGACCGAATTCACAAATTAAGAATTGATGGAATATATGAATAGTTTCATTTGATGGAATATATGAATAGTTTCATTTGTGTGTTGGTGTAATTTACTAGTATTGTTGGCACGACATTGGCGTGGCCATCGGGCTGGGCCCTCACGGCCAAGTCATATTCCATTGGACTGTGACTTGGCCGCGGGGGGGCAACCCTGTGGCCAAGCCGTGGGCGTTCCCATCTTATTTGAAAGCTTTTAAGATTTATTTTGATGTTTTTTTTAGCTGAGTTATGTGTTTGAATCCATCTTGAATTTTATCAATTACTAATTATATATTATTTTGAAATATTATATTATTTTGAAATATGGTATCAATGTATCAAAAAATTTCCATTAATTTTTACCTATCGCCAATAGTACATGTGATGATTGACCTTGATATATATATTTTTTCATTTCTATATATTTTATATTAATCTTTTAATTTCATTGAGTGTAGTGATTTCTTTAGCAATGTTCGATTTTAAAACATGTAATAGTTTCCCAATGTGATATATTAGATAAAGGGTTATTCATCTCCAACATTCTTTACTTAGTTAAATTTTTAGTTATGGTTTTACTTAGTTTAATTTTTAGTTATGGTTATTTTTATAATGATTAATTACCCCTTATCTAGTAAAAGAGTAAGACTTAGGATATTACAATCCCTAACGAGTAGATAGGTGCATAACGAGGAAAACAACTCATAAGTTTGTGGTAATCTGTTGATAGTTAATTAAAGGAGAAAGTTGAGGAAAGGGTATAATTTTTGTTGCTATTCAATTGCAGACTAACAACACACCACTTGCCTCTCCAATTTACCTCGGAGTATAATCATCTCCAAGAAAATCCATCATTCTCTTACCATCCACCACAATAATTCTTGTGGAGGTGGAGGAGAAACAACAATGACACCTATTTATCTATTTTTCTATAATTTGAATTGGCCTTTAATGAAAGCCTACATTTTTCTATAGTGCTTGTAGATCTACAATAAGCCTTGTTTTTAAGATTGTAGATCTTGGTTTATAGTAATGCATAATATAATTCTTTTATTAAAATGAGTAAGCCATATAAATTTCTAGGGGGAAGAAAGAACCTCGGATTTCAAAATTATTATGTATACCAAGAAAAATAAATAAAAAATAATGAACAATAATATTTTTTTTTGAATTATATATATATTGAACATGCAAATTTGAATATGTATGTGTGAAGTTTCATTATTGGTGGATTTGTGTAGCCTATTTAAAAATAACATGAAAATTAATGACATTCAAAGGTATTCAAAGAAATGAAGGTTTTGTTGTTTTTTCATATTGAACCACTATGGTCATCATGTCAAATTTAAGAAACCAAGATAGCAATCATGTAAGTGAATAAAAATGCTCTCACCAAAACATATTCAATTTCAAATAACGTGCATGCATTATAGAATGCCCATGTGTTAATAATGTGTGCGAATTTCGTAACACATTAGACCCCTTTCACAATTTAGCCCCTTGAGGATGATAATTTTGTCATGAATTTTTACCCTTACCTCCTTTTTTATGATTTTTTTACCATTGGAAAGATCTCAAGAGATCTACTTTTTTCTTCTTATAAAATTTTGTCATTTCTACACATTTTTTCTAGTTTCTAAAGATTAAAAAGGAACCAACCAACATTTAAAACCATTGTTTTTACTCTCAAAAAGTTCTCTAAGGCCTTGAGAACCAAACTTGGTGCAAACAACCTTGAAATGGTGCACATATGACACTTGTAAGATAAACATTTACTTTTTAGGGCCTTGACGCCCATCCTTAATGCATCAAACCTCATAATGGTGCCCATGTTATGCTCAGGTGCTAAAGATTCCCTTTACGGGGTCTCTATGCATGGTCCATGAGACTTAAAAGTATCTTTTAGGCCATAAGATGGTAGTGTTCATCCTTGGACCATAGTTAGGACCCTAACACCAATTCCTGGTGTGCTAATCCTCTTATTGGCCTCTATATCACATTTGTGGGATAAATTTTCTCTTTGCATTCCTTGGGTGGTCGTTTCAGACCCTATGCATGGTCCATGAACCATGAAAGTAAGTTTTATTCCCTAAGACATTAAAATTTATCCTTAGACAATGGGAAGTATATCAAGAACCATATATAGTATGGAAAACCTCATATGGCTCCTATGACCATACAAACCTTCTATAAATAAGAATGATATATTCTAGAAGCTAATTCTATTTACTACATTTCATTTTCTTACAATGTATTCAGATTACTTGCAAAATATCTCTTGAATCATCTTTATAAGAAAACATCCACTATAATTTGTTGTGAAGTACCTCAAATCATCCCTCTAAGTCAAATTCCACTAAACCATCAAGATAGAACATCCCTTTAAATCAACATCCACTAAACCACCATGAAAAGATAACATTATTCACTTACACTCATCCTCTAACAAGTGACTAAGAATTGTACCTATTAATAACATGACAAATCCTTTAGGAAAAAATGCAACCATGTGTAAATAGTTGAAAATAAAGGTTTGTGCCAATGCAAGCTAAGAAAGAAAAGAAAGGAGTGATAATATGAAAAATAAGTTGTGGATGGAACGAAGCTAAACAAGAAAGGAGTGTAATTACATAAAAGTTTGAAGCAATAACATTATTTATTGCTAATCTCTTTATATCAATGAAAATAAATGTATTGAATAACTTACAAATAAGATCAATGATAAAATCAAACTTTACATCAATGGAAATAAATGTAATTAAAAACTAGACATATAAGTTGAAGATAAACAAGAAAGGAGTGTAATTACATAAAAGTTTAAAGCAATAACTTTATTTATTGCTAGTCTCTTTATATCAATGAAAATAAATGTAATTAATAACTTACTTTGACTTTGATTTCACTTGTCAAGAAGATGGAAATACTTTGATTTCAGAGATAGTTCCAAATAGATTGGAATGATTTTATGTATGCATTTTAAATAAATAACTTACTCAGTTTTGGTCTGAATGATTTGCCTTTATAGTGTTTAAAAAAATTCTATTTTTTGAAAGAATGTATTCACTTACAATGCTTCTGTTTCATTCTGTATATGTTGATCAATTAGAAACTTATCTAACTGATCAACCTATTGCCAAGTCACAAAAAATGTAATATAAGTGTATGACAGGCATTATAGCATGCATGTGAGTTTCATTGTAGTTCCTATCACTAGTATTGTTCATAAGTTTAAATGGTTGCACATTATATAAACATGATCCGTGATGATGAGTTGTGGAGAAGAGAACATATTTTGTCAACCAAATGAATTTGAATCCTTGTTCAACAATAAAAGTGACTCAAATTTTATGAGTAATTTGAGAGTGAAAAATAACATTAAACTTTTGAATTTTTTCTTGAAAGCTCACTCTGCATCCATGAACATTTGAACTGTGAGGTTTGGAGTCAAAATATCACCAAATATAGCATAGTGATTGTGTACATTTAAATATAGAAACATGGCATCTCCAACTTGCGTGATCTAATGTAGAAAACACGATAATATGTATATATCAACTTTTAACATTGTGAATAACTACATGTAATTTGAGTTACATACATACTATCATATTATCACAATTTAGTTATTCACAATGAATCAACACTAAGATTCAAGATATTTTCCATGAATAGAAAATCTATATTACTTTGTTAATGTTGGTATTTTTATAATGAGTCAACCTATGTTGGTTGTGGAGCTTGATTATGTTCCTGATTCAGAGGTCCTTGCTTTCAGCCATGTTTATACCCCATGAAGACTTTACACCCCAGAAGTATGTACGCTCTTCCATGCAGGGGAGTGCAGAGGGGGGTACCCCCTTTGCAGGGTCCACGGGGCCTATTTCCCCAGCTGGGGGGTTCGGGGGCGAAGCCCCCGAAGGAAAAATTGCCTTGTAAATGTATATTGTAATTTCATTGTAAATATGGACCATTCATTATAAGGTTGTAGATCTAATGGTATAAATTATATTAGGGTTTTTTTCCCTAGAAGGCAACCCTCTATTATGAGGGAAATGTATTGCGGCTATGCATCATTGCGAGTATTGTATTCTGAGAGAGGAGACTGTGAGAGAAAGAAGAGGAAGTTACAACGGGTTTTGTTGTAGGTTTTATCCCTTCATTTGTTGGATAATAATAAAGGAAGGACCTGACAATTTCTTTGGTGCACGTAGCCCACACTAGGTGAACCACATAAATCTAGTCTCTCTTGTATTGTGTATCTTCTGTGTTTTGTTTCCACATTTGTTTTATTTTATTGATCCGCGGTCTTGTTTTTCTAACAAATGGTATCAAAGAGAAAGATAACTCGTAGGAAAAGAGGGTTCCTGGTTCGAGTGGGAGTAAAGTCGGAAGATGGAAAGTTTAGGGTCGAGAAATTTAACAGCCAAAACTACCAGTTATGGAAGATGCAGATGGAAGATTATTTATATCAGAAGGATCTATTCCTACCATTAGGCGAAGTAGAAAATAAGTTGACGGCCATGAAGGACGAAGAATGGGAGATTCTTGACAGAAAGGCTCTAGCAATGATACGACTGAGCTTGGTAGGGTTGGTGGATTTCAATATTTCGAAAGAAAAGACAACGGATGATCTGATGGACGCGTTGGATAAACTATATGAAAAACCCTCAGCGTCTAATAAGGTATTTCTAATGAAGAGATTATTTAATATGAAGATGTCAGAAGGTGAGTCTATTGCAGATCATTTAAATGAATTTAATATGGTTACTAATCAACTAAGTTCTGTAAAAGTGGACTTTGATGATGAGGTTAGGGCTCTTCTAATCTTGTGCTCATTGCCAGAAAGTTGGAATGGCTTGGTCATGGCTGTAAGTAACTCTGTCTCTGGTTCAAATACTTTAAAATTTGATGATGTTGTTGGTGTTATCCTTAGTTAGGAAATGCGATGTAAAAGCACAGGTGAGACATCAGGTAATGCGTTGAACGTGGAGAACATGGGAAGACAAAAGGATAGAGGAAAGGGTTCAGGGAACCGTGGGAATTCTAGGAAGGGAAGATCTAAATCTAGACTTGGAAAGATAGAGCGCTAGAATTGTGGGAAGAAAGGACATCTGAAGAAAGATTGCAGAGCTCCAAAGAAACAAAGAGATGGACAACAGGAAAGAAATCAGGAAGCAAATGTAACAGGTGATGTGTTACAAGATTCTTTGATTCTTTCTATAGATAATATTTCTGAGTCTTTGATAGTAGATTCGGGGGCTTCATTTCATGCCACACCCCATAGGAAACATTTTCTAGATTATGTTCAAGGTGATTTTGGACAGGTTCATTTGGGTTATGATGCACCATGCAAAATTGTTGGAATGGGAAAGGTAAAAATAAAGCAATGCAATGGAAACCAATGGTTGTTGAAAGAGGTAAGACATGTTCCAGATTTAAGGAAAAATCTAATTTCAACAGGGCAGTTGGCAAGTGAAGGTTGTGTATCCATATTTACAGATAAGACATGGAAGGTCGTCAAAGGATCATTGGTGATAGAAAAAGGAGAGAAGGTAGGTACATTGTATTTATGTACTGGTAATACTGACAGTTCTATCTCTTTAGCTTCTACAGGAGTGGATGAAGCACTGTGGAATCATAGGATGGGACACATGAGTGAGAAGGGTATGCAGATACTTCAAAAAATAATTTTTTTTCCAGATCTTAAACAAATTGATTTGGACTTCTGTGAGCATTGTGTTTATGGAAAACAAAAGAGAGTCAGATTTATCAGACTCAGAAAAGAAAAGAAGAATGAAAGGTTAGATCTTGTGCATACAGATGTATGGGGACCAACTCAGGTATCATCTCTTGGTGGATCTCATTATTATGTTACTTTTATTGATGATGCAACTAGAAAAACTTGAGTTTATTTCATTCGACAAAAATATGATGTTTTTGATACTTTTAAGAAATGGAAAGCTTTAGTTGAGAATGAGACAGGAAAAAGTTTGAAATGTCTCAGATAAGATAATGGAGGTGAATATTACAACAAGGAGTTTGATGATTACTGTTCATACCATGGGATTCGTAGAGAGAAGACAGTTCCAAGAACACCATAAGAAATTGACATGTCAGAAAGGATGAACAGGACAATCATGGAGCGTGCAAGGAGTATGAGATTGCATGACGGTTTTCCCTTACAGTTCTGGGCCGATGTTGTAGATACTGTTGTTTAATTAATAAACAGAGGACCTTCAATCTCTTTGGATGGTATAATTCCAGAGGAGGAATGGATAGGAATAAAGGTAAACTATTCTTTTTTGAAAACTTTTGGTTGTGAAGCATTTGTACATATTGATAAAGAAAATAGAACAAAGCTTGAGTCTAAATCCAAGAAGTGTACCATTATTGGATACAGTGTTAATGATTTTGGTTATCGATTATGGGATTATGAAAATAACAAAATCATTAGGAGTAGAGATGTCATATTCAATGAGAAGGTCATGTACAAAGATCAGTTGCAGGGAAAGAAACGGGAAGAAGAAAAACAAGAATACACAGTGCTTGATGAGATCACTAAAAAAGAAATTCCAAAGGAACTTGAAAGTCAAAATATACAACAACAAGAGCAACACATACCTCAAACACTTTCAAGTGTTGTTAGAAGATCTATCAGGTTAAGTATACCCCCTGAACGATACTCTCCTTCATTGTATTATTTATTATTGACTGATTCTGATGAACTAGAGTGTTATGAAGAGGCAATGCAGGTAGACACCAAAAAGAAGTGGGAGCAAGGCATG
>ML805537.1:302500-334864 GCA_009831015.1 Picea engelmannii
AATGGAAGAGATGATAAACTCTTCTTTAATTTTATCATGTAGTCATTAAAAAAATGTTAAAGCTATAAGAGATATTCACCTAAAGGTTCATATACCCTTGAACCTAATGCAATATTACTAAAATAAAATAGAAAAACATACTAAATTGAAAAAAGTAAGGGTCAATCGAAATAGTGTTTAACAATTTTTCATTCTTTATATCACTATACCACTATCTTACTACTTCAAGTCAATACACTTAGAATAGAATTCACCAATTAGTTTGAGTGTTATACTTCAACATTAATAATTGTTTCAAGTCAATATACTTGGCAAAAAAATAAATCCTTAAAATGGAAGAGATGATTTAAACTCCTCTTTAATTTTATCATGTATTAAAAAAATGTTGAAGCTATAAGAGATATTCAACTAAAGGTTCATATACACTTGAACCTAATGCAATAAATTACTAAAATAAAATAGAAAAACATACTAATTGAAAAAAATAAGGGTCAATCGAAATAGTGTTTAACAATTTTTCATTCTTTATATCACTATACCACTATCTTACTACTTCAAGATAATATACTTGGATTAGAATTCACCAAATAGTTTCAGTGTTAAACTTCTTCAACATTAATAATTGCTTCAAGTCAATATACTTGGAATAGAATTCACCAAATAGTTTGAGTCTTAAACCTCTCCAACATTAATAATTGGTTTTACTACATGACATTAAATTTGTGTATAAACTTTTATTTTACTCTACATGAAATTAAATTTCTATATAAATTAATATGGTAAATATAAAATTCATGTTTTTTTTTAAAACGTAATATTGTAAATATAAAATTCGTGTTTTCACTTTGGACGTCATGGTGAAAACTAAAGAAGAAGGTTATATATCTCCATACACCTTAATTATTATTTTTTAATTAGATGTAGAGGTTAAATTTGATATTGAATCCTTCGTATATATTAGAAGATGTTACATTAATGGTTCTATCAATGTAATTGGATATCATAAAGATACATCATGTTAATGCACATAATTGAGAAAGGGTTAGTTCCATTTAGAAATTAGAGGTGGGTATCTTGGTGATCCATCACTAGAATTTGCTAGAATCTCGCAAATCCAACCATGCGTAAGATGTGAAGGAACTTCTCTTTAAATAGAGAGTTTCTAGATCAACCTTTTACAATATATGGGAATGGGTTCAAACATTCTAAAGAAAGTAAACCACATCGATGGGGACGGCTCCAAAGGCAAGCTCATATAAGAGAGACAATGATGTTCTAAATCATGTAGGGAAGAGATTGGGGGTTGAACAATGTGTTCAGACTTAAAAGGACAAAGGGATTGAAACTCAATATGAAGTGAATAATTTCTCCAGAGTAACTTTGCTCTCAAAGTTGAATTCTTCTCCTCTTTTCCATAGCTCGAATTTGGCCCATTTATAGCCTTCAAGTGGAAATAAAGGGTTGAGTCAGAACGTTTCCATTATATTGAAGGTCAAGGATCATGGATATCATGACGTGACATGGAAAACCGACACCATTTTTTAATTTTGGGCACAAATCCTGATTTACACGAGCTATAGTGGTGCAACCTGCATATATGCCTGTTGTAGTATAGATAGGACACATATATGTGGAAAAATAATGTTCTTAGCTTTGGGATTTGCAAAAAGGGAATTCAAGTCTACATAGGGAAATGGAAAAAGGCTCTCTGTGGAAGTTTGCACTGGGTGAGGAAAATATTGCTATAATAGTTGTTTTCATTTCCTTTTTTGAATCCTTGCTATTGTAAGTATCTGTCAAGTATGGAATACCATGCTATGGGGGCCTATTTAAGACCATACAAGGCCATATTCAACTTGCAAACATAATTTTCATTCTATGACAAATGAAATCATTATGGTTTCCAAATGTAGACTTCTCCCTCTAGATCCTAGTTTAGGAAGAATGATTTCATGTCCATATGATACACTTTAATATTATTAGAGCATGCATCATCTAGGATCAATCTGATTTCTTCCATTCTGGAAACTGGGGTAAATTACTCTTCAAAGTCTATACCTTCAACCTGAGTGTATCCTTTACATACCAATATTGCTTTATTCCTGGTAATTTGTCAATATTCGTTCAATTTGTTTATGAAGACCCACTTTGTACCGATCACATTTGTGTTCCTTTTCCTTGTAACTAATTCCCAAGTGTCATTCTTCTATATATGATCTAACTTTTCATCCATGGATTTGATCCAGAATCCATCCTTTTTTACTTATTCAAAACTATTTGGTTGAATTGTGGATAGTAGTGCTAAGTGCAACTTTTCTAGTGGTGAATAGATTCTTCGTCTAGTTTCAACTCCTACATATTTACTCCCGATAATATGACCTGAGGGATGATTATTTTGTATTCATCTACCAAGTGTCTTTGGAGGTATGTGAAGATGTTGTTGTTTTTTCTCTTCTTCTGACTTCTCTTCTTCATATTCCTCTTCTGCTACTTCTTATTTATTTACATCTTCTTCATGAAACTATTCCATTACATCCCCGCCTTCTTATTTTATCCGTCATTCACCTGTCTCATCAAAAGTCATGTTGATACTTTCCACAATTTTTTTGATCCTTATATTGAAGCATTTGTATGCTTTCCATGTGCTTTTGTACCCAACAAGTATACCTCTGTCAACATGAAATTAAATCTTTCCCATTTTTCCATTTTATCTTTTAATGTAAAATTTGCTTCCAAAAACTCTCAAATTCTTTACATTTGTTGTTCTTCCTGTCCATAGCTCATAATGATTTTTATCATTGTTTTTCCTAAGCATTCCTCTATTTTGAATGTGAATTTTTGTATGTAGTGGATGTCCCAAAAGACGTATGTCAACTTGGAATCCATTAACATAGTTCGATCCATTTCCTATATTGTCATGTTCTTCCTTTGGATGAATCAATTTTGTTGTGGTGTTCTGGAAATGGAGAATTTCCTCTTTATCCCATGCTTACTGCAGAAGTACATAAATTCCTTTGAAGTAAACTCTCCTCTATTTTCTGATCTCAAACATTTGATTTTCAAATATATTTCATTTTCAACAATTTCCTTGTACATCTTTAAGTTCTTGAATTCCTCTGAATTCTTCTTGAGAAAAAAAATTGAAGTCATTCTTTTATAGTCATCAACCAATAACATAAAATAATGCTCACCTTTCAACACCTTTGTTATAGTTGGTCCAACTAGATCAATATGCACAATTTCCAACGGTTTTGTTGTGGATTATTCCTTTTATTTGAACTTGGTATTGGTTTGATTTCCTTGTTGACAATGCTTTCACAATGTGTTGGTTGGATTCATGATCTGGGAAATTTCTCTGATTGCTTCCTTTTTCCGACCTTGACAATATTATCAAAATTCATGTGACCCATTCATTTGTGCCATAACCAAACTTCATCTTCCTTTCCTAAACAACATTTTTCCTTTCCAATTTCACTTAGTACGTATATACTTCTTGGAGTTCTCACAACTGTCACCACTACTCTGCCTGAATCTTCTTTTCTTATTTTTCATTTTTGTGAATCAAACACAAGTTTTGAACTTGGTCACACATTAGACTTACACTAAGAAGATTGTGTTTCATATCTTCCACTAGTAGAACATTTTCTTCCTTTGCATTCGTAATTTCAATCTTGACTATGCCTCTTCCAATGATTATGTTGAAGTTGTCGATTCCAAAAGAGACTAACACATATCTTTCCTTGTTCAAAGTTAGAAACTTGTCCTTAGCACCTGTCATGTGCTTTGAACAACCATTGTCAATATACCAACCGCATTTCTTGTGTTGATCTTGTAGAGTGAGTGTGCATTCTTCATTGTTGTACTAATTATTCTTTGTTATCCATATTTTTTGAGGTTCCTATCTATAACTATTGTTTTTTTGTTGTGATTCTCTTGGAAGAACTTTTATTCTACAATCTTTAGCCTTGTGTCCAAATTTTTTGCACTTGTAGCATTCTTCTTCAGTACTCAAGGATTCAAACTTGTTGTAGTTTCTTCTCTGTGTTTCACTAGGCATTATTGAATAACCATTTTGTGCATAATTTTCATGGTTGTTTATGTTCCTGTTATTTTCTCTGCAATTTACAGCCTTATATCCAAAATTGTTATAGGAATAACATAGTCCAAGGAAGATAGTTTGATACCTAGGACTTGAATATATTCTAAAGGGAGTTACTCTTATGAATCCTTCTTCTTCTTGAGGCCTTTTTGTTTATGATTGTTGTTGATTCTAAAATCAGAATCTTCTGGGTGGTGGAGTATCTCTGTGATCTTCCTTATGAAATGTTTTTTCTTCTTCCTTCTCAACAGATCCTCTGATTGACTATGTGAGGATTCTTGTTGTTTTTATTGATATGTTGTTTTAGAGATTTATCCTTTTTCTTTCTGGTTGTATCCTATGCCATAATTTTCATGATGTGGCCTTTGACTGCTAATAATCTCATCCAAAACTTTAGAGTTGTTATCCATGTTTTTCTTCTAAGATCTTTTCTCAATGTGACAATCTCTACTTCCAAACTTCCAATGATCCTATCTCTTTATTCTAACTATTCTTTGAGTGATTCTTCAATTCTCTTGCCTTATTCTACTTGGATTTTTAATTTAGTGATCATATGATCTAGTTCTTCAGATTTGGAATTTTGAAATCCCTCTTTTCATTTTAGTTATTCTTATAATGACTTGTTTTTCTTGTTTTCCCTTTTTATAACTTCTATGGCACTCAACAATTCTTCTTTGTAATCAACTTCTACCTCTTCATATTCCTCTTCGGTTCCTTATTCATAGGAGTCTTCTACTACCATGAATATAACTTGTTATGTATCATTGTCATTGACTTCATCTTTGTTTGATGAGGAACTATCTTCTTTGGTGAAAAGACTTTTCTTGAAAATTTTCTTTATTACTCTTTTGCCTTTGTATTTTTGTTTCCTCTTAGAGTCATATTCTTCATTTATTTTCTTTTTATTATGGGGAAATTTATTATCAAAATAACAATTAAAACAAATCAATAGAATCTTACCTCTATATTTTCCAGTTCCCTTTTTCATCCTTTTGACGAAGTTGGCTACTTCTTCATCGTCTTTTGAGACATCACTGCTACTACTATCTGACTTTTCCTTATTATTTCTCTGTTTCTTTGTATTCTTATATGATTTGAATGTTGCTTCCCTTTTAATCATATTGTCTTTCTTTGTTCTCATTTCATAAGGTGTGATTTTCCCATGCAACTCATCTATAGTCAATGTAGTTAGATCCTCTCTCTCTTCTAGTGCTAAAATATTTGAATCAAATCTCATTGGTAGGGATATCAATACCTTTTTGACAATGACATGTTACTTTATCTCGTCTTCTAGACCTTTGATACCGCTTACTACTTCATCAACCCATAAAAATTAGGTTTCTATGTCTTCATCTATATTCATCTTCAATTGTTCGAACTTTGCTCCAAAAATTTGAAGTTTAGCTTCCTTGACTTTATCATCTCCTTCGTATATATTCTTCATTTTGACCCGGATTTATTTTACAGAGTCAGAGTACATAACTTTGGTGTATATTGATTTATTCAAACCATTCAGGAGTTCAATTGTGGCTCTCGAATTATTTTCTTTAAGTTTCTCTCCATATTTATATGTTGGAGGAATGGTTGGTGGTTTGTATCCATCTACTAATGATAACCAAACATCAAATTCTGGTGCATGTATGTGTGTCTTCATTATTCTTCTCCAAAAGGCATAATATTCCCCATCAAATTATGGTATCCGAATATTAGAGTAATCCATGATCTCCTTCCAGTGGTTAAACTTCCTTTTGAAAGACTTTCTCTGATTCCAATTGTTGGATTATTGCGAAGGGGGGGTGAATCAGTAATAGTGATTTTAAATCCTTTTTAACCACAATATATATTTATGATCAATTTTCCAATATCATTCAACAAGTGAAAAATAAATAAACCATGAACAATTAGAAATCTTACACATACACATAACACCAATATTTATACGTGAAAACCCAATGCGAGAGAAAACCATGGAATTATTTTTATTATAAGTATTTAAGAAGTACATTTATTAGAAGCACCAACTTCCTTTGTTCTCCAGCTACAACTGAAAGGAGGCTCAAACCCCCTATATTCTCAAGATACAACCTGAGGGAAGCTCCAACTCTCCAATTCTCTGTCTACAACCAAAAGGAGGCTACAACCCCCTGTGTTCTCCGGCTACTACTGGAAGGTGGCTAAAACCACTTATCCTTTCCCCTTCCAACCACCCTAAAGTATAAATGAAAAATGTAGACAACATGTCACTGTCACTGAATCAACTCTGTCACTATCATAATTATCATTGAAATCCTATCCCAACTTGTACCAATATTATTCAAAAAAAATTCTCCAGATCCATGACATGTCTATTTTGTAACATGTGGATGTCCGCGTCTTTCCCTACTGCAAATTGTGGATGTCTTCGCCTATGTTTTCTGGAACTCACGGACTAGCAAAAAACTCTGTTAGTGTCACTAATATTTTCTATGTCACTTTTTGATCCCTCTGTATCTTCTCACAAACCGGTTGATCTGATAGAAAAGAATACTCATCCAATATCCAAGTATATCTAACAAAACCATGTACTGGGTTCATACATATGTCTCGCTGATATTATGTGATATAAGAAACCCTTACATTAACCATACATCAAACCCTCACTGTTATGCAATAACAGTCTGTACTGATAACAATATGTCTAAAACATAAACCCTCAACCATACTCCAAATAACATAAGATATATCTTAAATAGATTCCCAATGAAGTGTACCAACAACAATCAATAAATAAAACAACAATTTCTCTCTGTAGATCTGTCTTATTCAGAATATATCATTCAAACAATAGTCCCTCAAGGGAAAAATCTCAATATTCCATGGCCATACCCCAAGCATTCATCAAATACCTACTTAAGACAAGCATACAACATGCCTTTTGTTATTGTAGATAGCTCTGTTGTACCTTCTCATTATTATACCTTCCTGTAGTCTCTTTATTGATCTGTAAATTGTCACTCATGATAGATGTGATATTCCTTCTCAACTTTGGAAACAAATCCATTATTTTTCTTCAATAAACTCATGGGTGTCCACGCTCTGTCCCATTCTGGCCCACAGATGTTTGTGTCATTCTAGTGCTGCAACCTGATGATATCTTTGTTGGTTGTGGCCCCTAATTATCTTCCTGATTTAGAGGAATTTTTTTCATCCATGTTTATAACTCGTGAATAATATACACCGAGGAATAATATACACCCGTCCACATGGGGGGGCTGCAGGGGGGATTTCCTCCCCTACCGGGTCCGAGGGCCAGCGCCCCCCGAAGGAAAAATTTCCTTGTAAATGTATATTGTAATTTCATAGTCAATATTGAACGTTCATCATTAAGTCATAGATATGACAGTAGAGATTATGCTATGGTTTTTTTTCCTAGAAGGCACCCCTGTTTTATGATGGAATTGTATTCTGGCTATGTATTATTACCAATATTGTATTATGAGAGAGGAAATTGTGAGAGAAAGAAGAGGAAGTTACATCATTTGTGTTGTAGGTTGTATCCCTTCATTTTGTTCGATAATAAAAAGGAAGGACCTAGAAATTTCTCTGGTGGACGTAGCCCACACTGGATGAACCATGTATATGTGTATCTTTTTTGTTTTATTTCCTCATTTGTTTTATTTTATTGCTTCGTGATCCTGTTTTTATAAAAAATGGTATCTAAGCGAAAGGTAACTCGTAGGAAAAAATGGTTTTTGGTTGGAGTGGGAGAAATGGAGGAAGATGGAAAGTTTAGGGTCGATAAATTTAACAACAAAAATTACTAGTTATGGAAGATGAAGATGGAATACATTTATATCAGAAGGATCTATTCCTACCATTGGGTGAAATAACAAAGAAGCTGACGACCATGAAGGATGAAGAATGGGAGGTTCTTGATAGAAAGGCACTAGGAATGATATAGTTGAGCCTAACAGCTTCGGTGGCTTTCAATATTTTAAAATAAAAGACAACAAAGGAGCTTATGGATGCATTGGCTAAATTGTATGAATAACCCTCAACATCCAATAAGGTATTTCTAATGAAGATATTATTTAATATGGATATGTCAGAAGGTGGGTCTATTGCAGATCATTTAAATGAATTTAATATGGTTACTAATCATCTAAGTTTTGTAAAAGTGGACTTTGATGACGAGGTCAGGGATCTTCTAATCTTGTGCTCATTTCCAAAAAGATGGAATGGTTTGTTCATGGTTGTAAGTAATTTGGTCTCTAGTTCAAAAAATCTAAAATTTGATGATGTTGTTGGTGTTATCCTTAGCAAGGTAATTCGAAAAAAAATAATAGATGAGACATCAGGTAATGCATTGACTGTGGAGAATAGGGGAAGAAAAAATTATAGAGGAAAGGGATCAAGGAACCGTGTGAATTCTAGCAAGGGTAGATCCAAATCTAGACTCGAAAAGATATAGTGATGGAATTGTGGGAAGAAAGGAAATCTGAAGAAAGACAACAGAGCTCCAAAGAAACAAAGAGATGGACAACAAGAGAAAAAACAAGAATCAAATGAAAGAGGTGATGTGTTATAAGATGATTTGATTCTTTCTGTAGATAATATTTCTGAGTCTTGGTTAGTAGATTCAGGGGCTTCATTTCATGCCACACCCCATAAGAAACATTTTCTAGATTATGTTCAAGTGATTTTGGATAGGTTCATTTGGATGATGATGCACCGTGAAAAATTGTTGGAATGGGTAAGTTACAAATAAAGAAAAATAATGGAAACCAATGGTTATTGAAATAGGTAAGACATGTACCAAATCTAAGGAAAATTATAATTCCAACATGGAAGTTGGAAAGTGAAGGTTGTATATCTATGTTTATAGATAATGCGTGAAAGGTCACCAAAGGATCATTGGTGATAGAAAAAGGAGAGAAGGTAGGTACCTTGTATTTATGTACTGGTAATGTTGATTATTCTATCTCTTTAGCTTCTAAAAGAGTGAATACAACACTATGGCATCATAGGCTTGGAAACATGAGTGAGAAGGGGATACAGATACTTCACAAAATAAATTTCTTTCCAGATCTTAAACAAATTGATTTGGATTTCTGTGAGCTTTGTATTTATGGAAAACAGAAGAGAGTCAGATTTCTCAGAGTCGGAAAAGAAAAGAAGGGTGAAAGGTTAGATATTGTGCATACATATGTATGGGGACTAGATCATGTATCATATCTTGGCATCTCTCATTATTATGTTACTTTTATTAATGATGCAACTAGAAAAACTTGGGTTTATTGCATTTGACAAAAAAATGATTATTTTTATACTTTTAAGAATTGGAAAGATTTGGTTGAGAATGAGACAAGAAAAAGGTTGAAGTGTGTCAGATCAAAAAATGGAGGTGAATATTAAAGCAAGGAATTTGATGATTATTGTTCATACAGTGGGATTCTTAGAGACAATACAATTCCAAGAACACCACAAGAAAATGGTGTGTCAGAAAGGATGAACGGGACAATCATGGAGCATGCAAGGAGTACAAGATTGCATGTTGGGTTTCCCTTACAATTCTGGGCAGATGTTGTAGATATTGTTGTTTAATTAATAAACAGAGGACCTTCAAGCTCTTGGATGGTGGAATTCCATAAGAGGCATGGAAAAATAAAAAGGTAAACTATTCTTTTTTTAATACTTTCGATTATGAAGAATTTGTCCATATTGATAAAGAAAATAGAACAAAGCCTGAGGTAAAATCCAAGAAGTGTACCTTTATTGGATACAATGTTAATAGTTTTAGTTATCACTTATGTGATTATGAAAACCACAAAATCATTAGGATTAGAGATGTCATATTCAATGAGAAGGTCATGTACAATGATCAGTTGCAGTGAAAGAAACTGGAAAAAGGAAAAACAAAATACATAGTGCTTGATGAAATCACTAAAAAAGAAATTCCAAAGGTACCAGAAAATCAAAATGTACAACAAGAGGAGTAGCAGGTACCTCAAACTCTTGCAAGTGTTGTTATAATATCTACCAGGTTAACTAGACCCCATGAACGATACTCTCCTTCATTGTATTATTTATTGTTGATTGATTCTGGTGAATCAAAAAGTTATGAAGAGGCAATGCAAGTAGACACTAAAAAGAAGTGGGAGAAAGGCATGAAAGAGGAAATGGATTTATTGTTAAATAATCAGACTTGGGACTTGGTTTAGTTTCCTATAGATAAAAAGAATTGCATAAAAAATGGGTTTATAGGTTGAAGGAAGAATATGGAGGCAAAAAGCGGTACAAGGATAGACTTGTTGTAAAGGCGTTTTCACAAAAGAAAGGTACAGATTTTGATGAAATATTTTCTCTTGGTATTAAAATGACTTTAATTAAGACTATTTTAATTCTTGTGGCAGTACAATATTTGCATCTTGAACAATTAGATTTAAAAAAAACTATTCTCCATGGGGATTTGGAGGAAGTGATTTATAAGCAACAACCACAAGGGTATGAGGTCAAAGGAAATGAAAATTTGGTATGAAGGTTGAATAATAGATTGTATGGCCTAAAACAAGATCCAAGTTAGTGGTATTTGAATTTTGATAGGTTTATGACAGAACAAGGTCATAGTAGATTTCATTCTGATCACTGTGCTTATTTTAAAAGGATAGAAAATGGAATCTATATTATCTTTCTATTGTATGTAGATGTCATGCTTGTTGCAAGGTCTAATATGTAGGTATAAATGTTATCAATAAGAAATTATCTAATTCATTTGCGATGAAGGATTTGGGTGTTGCAAATAAAATCCTTGGTATGAGAATATCAAGAGACAAGAAAAAATGCAAAGTGACATTGTCTCAGGGTGAGTACATAGAGAAGGTATTGGAGAGGTTTATAATGCATAATGAAAAACCAATTAGTACACCTTTGGCCAACCATTTCAAAATAAATAAGGAAATGTGTCCCAAGACACATGAGGAGATAGAATACATGTCTAGAGTCATGTATTCATCAACAGTTGGCAGCTTGATGTATGCGATGGTTTGCACAAGACCAGATATTGCACATGGAGTGGGAGTTGTGAGAAGGTATATGAAAAATCCAGGTAAATAACATAGGGAGGAAGTAAAGTGTATTCTTAGGTATTTGAGAGGTACTTCTACTCATGTATTATGTTTTGGAGGTTCAGACATTGTTCTACAGGGATATGTTTATTCATATATGGAAGGTGATAAAGATAGTAGGAGGTGCACCACAAGGTATGTTTTTACTGTAGGTGGAACAACAATAAGTTTGATTTCAAAACTACAAAAGGTTGTTGCACTTTCAACAACATAATTAGAGTATTTTGCTACTACAGAGGCTAGTAAAGAAATGATTTGGTTACAGAGGTTTATGGAGGAATTGGGAAAGAAGCAAAAGAATAGCAGGTTGTATTTTGATAGTGAGAGTAACATTCATCTTAGACATAACCCAGATATCCATTCAAATGCTAATCATATACAACTTAGGTACCATTTCATATGATCTGTCTTGGAAGATGGACATTTGAAGTTGGAAAATATACATACAAGATAGAATCCTGCAGACAGGTTAACAAAGGGAGTAACCAGAGAGAAGCTGAGTTCCTACTCAGTTTTAGTTTTCCTTCAAGCATGAAGGTGACGATTAGAAATTTTCCATGTCCAAGGTGGATCATAGTCCGGTAGATACAACAATAATGGAGTTTTTGTGATCAGTCTCCAAGTGGGAGATTGTTGGTTATGAAGCCTGATTATCTTCCTGATTCAATGGTCTTTGTTTTTTATCCGTGTTTATACCCCATGAATATTGTACACACCTCCACATAGGGGTTGTATGGGGGGATTTTCCCCCCTACGGGGTCCAGGGGCCAGTGTCCCCCGAAGGAAAAAATGCCTTGTAAATTCATATTTTAATTTCATAGTCAATCTTGACCGTTCATGATTAAGTCACAGATATGACGGTAGAGATTATGTTAAGATTTTTTTCCCTAGAAGGAAACCCTATTTTATGAGAGAATTGTATTGCAAGTGTGTATTATTGTGAATATTGTATTATGAGAGAGGATACTATGAGAGAAAGAAGAGGAAGTTACAGTGGGTGTGTTGTAGGTTGTATCCCTTCATTTTTTTAGATAATAAAAAGGATCTGGAAAATTATTTGATGGATGTAGCCCACATAGGGTGAACCACATATATCTGTGTCTCTATTATTTGTGTATCTTTTGTGTTTTATTTATGTATTTGTTTTATTTTATTGCTCAGTGATCCCGTTTTTATAAAAGTCTTCAGTAAAACCCTAGTTCAATACACACATTTTTGACCCTTCAACTCTTTCAACTTCTCTCGTCGTTTCTTCAGACTCACTGCTTTAGATTTATCAATGATACCTCTTCATAACATTTCACAAAAGATATATTCAATGTGCTCAATTAGATGATTATGGGAGACCCTTTCTCTCTTATTTATATTCTCCAAGTATCTTTGTTTAGGGGTTCTCTTCTAACTTTTTTACCCAATTTCCCCCTTTTAGGGATAACCCACTTTCAATTACTTTACCCACTTGCAACCAATTTAGCATAAATAGTAAACTCACCACTTCTTGTTGCAACTATTTTTTTTTAATTATTTTCTTATTGCAACAAATTTACTCATGATTAACTCCTAGTTACAATCACTTTGACTAGTAAACTTACTCTAGGAGCTTCTATAATAATTGACTTCTTTGACCTTTTGGAGGCTTCTAGATAAATCATGAGGGTTATCCAATTTCACTAAGCCATATCTCCTCAACCATGAGAAACTACGTGATGTACCACATATCACTGGAAACAACACAACATGTACTATCCATTTACAATAGTATTTCTTGCAAATTCATTGATCTTCAATACATTATTCCTCAAACAAGCATGGGTTCCTTATCCACACTTTTGGGACCTCTGCAATTTTCTACCAAACTTGTTTCAAGGGTTGACATCAATGACAACCGACCCAATTAATCAACAAACAATTCATTCAATGATGTAAGATAAATTAGTAGAAATCAATATTATTACTAGATGATTGAGACATTTAAAGGTGACAAAATAATCCACGACAAAAAATAAATGCATAAAAATTCCTTAGGGAACCCAAAGAAATGTCATTGCTCCAAATCAAGTTTATCAAATTATCGTTGAAATAGTTCTTGGTAGTAACTTTAAAAAATTCACCTTAGATTCCAAAGTTATCTCTATGTGATCGAAGTCCTCAATTTATAGTCTTAATTACAACTTAAAAATAACAAAAAGAAAAAAGTATAAAAGGTAAAAAAAAATCATGTTTCTATAACTTGGGTGATTTGGGAGTTTTGGCCGTTGCATGCTTGGCAGTTTTGGATTCTTCATGATTAAGTATTTCAGTCGTTCCATGATCAATAATTTCATCATCATAACTAGGTGATATGGGAGTTTTAGTCAATGCATGTTCAACATCGTAACTGGTCCATTGTTTGAATACTTCCTCACACAACCACTAGTGAGGGAAGACGTGTTGGTCCATGGGAAAACTTAGACTTTCCTTCTCATGCATGAACTATTGAATGTGATTCTCTATTTTCACAATCATATATTCCAATTTAGTGAATGCTTTTATTCATTTAAATAAGAACTTTTCCCTTTGACCTCATCTTCATTCCTTTTTTCCACCTTCTAAAAATTTAACAAAACTTCATCAATTGGCCAAAATTCTACTAGTTGACTAAAATTGGATTTTTTTTTGTCAAGCATGGTATTATTTATACATCGCCACAATTCCATGCATGCTATATATTCCTCTTATACCTGATCCTTTAACACTATAGATATTTCCTTCCAATACTCGAATGACTTCCATATTTTTATGATTACTTCTTCTCTTAAAATATTGATGTCGTGATATTTCTCACCATGAACCCTCTCAATTTTATTGATGTATTCAACCTGGTCTTTCATCTTATCCTGCCTCTCATACAAATTATTGATTTCTTTGTGTACTACTAATAGATGTAAATTTTCCTCTTGAAGCTCTATGATCTTCGCAATGGAAATCATTCTTACTTGTGCATGTATACTATATTCTTCATGAATATATTCTATAAAATTGGTTATAACATTAGGGGATACTTTATAGTAGATTACCTGGTTTGTCAAGACATTTAGTTTAATGATCATATTCTTAGTTTCAATTTCATCATCCTTGGCCTTATCAATGGTAGCATGAGATATTTCCACCCCAACGGATAAGAGCTCACTGAGCTTCGCTCTCTTGGTGTTTAGTAGAGGTTCCTCTCTAGTGTAGATTATTGCATTGTACACATCTATTATTTTATGTTTCTATGTTCTTTTGACAATGGCTTGTCTCTTGTGATTCTAAGAAATGGATTCCAAATCAATAATTTCCTCATAATGTTTGGTATTTTTTCCCTAGAAGTCAACCTTCCTTCTTTTATGAGGGAATTGTATTGTGACTGTGTATTATCATGATTATTGTATTCTGAGAGAGGATACTATGAGAGAAAGTAGAGGAAGTTACAATGGTTTTGTTGTAGGTTGTATCCCTTCATTTTAATGGATAATGAAAATGAAGGACCTGGAAATTTCTTTGGTGGACGTAGCCCACACTAGATGAATCATGTATATCTATGTCTTTATTGTATTTTGTATCTTCTGTCTTTTATTTTTGCATTTGTATTATTTTATTTCTCCACGATCTTGCTTTTCTAACAACTAGTATTAGAGCTAGGTTAACTAGTAGGAAAAGAGGGTTCCTGGTTTGAGTGGGAGAAATGGAATAATATGGAAAGTTTAGGGTTGAGAAATTTAATGACCAAAACTACTAGTTATGGAAGATGCAGATGGAAGATTATTTACATTAGAAGGATCTATCCTACCATTGGGTGGAATAGAAAAGAAGAAGACGACCATGGAGGACGACTAATGGGAAGTTCTTAACATAAATAAATTAGGAACAATACAGATGAGACTGGAAGAATGTTGACAGGCGTAAGTGACACACTGTCAACACAAAGGTCAGATCCGGATCGGGGTTGTCTAATTAACCCAAGTCGTTTGGAGTGAACTGACTCGACAGGTTTAATGGCTCCGTTAGCCAACTAAAGTCCTAAAAATGATAAAAGAAATAAACTAATCTAGAGCTATGATACTAGCAATATGTTCACTAATTACAAGTGTTCAAATAGAAACATGAGTATATACAAATCATTATAAACAGTCTATATACGACTTGCAAGGTTTACTTGAATTCTTGCGAAACGATTCTTCGTAATAGTGTTTCTAAACAGGATAAAGAAAGAACAAAAATATTTTTGTGTTCTTTTTGAATGTTTAAATATTTTAAACTAATAAATATTAAGCAAATACAATTGAAAATATAACACACAAACAGTCAAAGCTAGTTATTGTAGTCATCGTTCCCTTAATAAATAACTTAATTAAATAAAACACAGACTAACTTGTAACTAATAAGCTAAAATGAGTTTATCTCCCTATGTTTTTTGAGCTCCTACTTGTCTTACATGTAAGGGAAACCTATGAAAAAATAATACAAGTACTTCCAGAATAAATTCAAAGAAGTGTTTGATGTGTTGGAGTGAGAATATAAAAGAAGAATGATAACTGGAAATATGTTGTGATCTTATGATAATCAATAACTTAGAACGAAAAGAAACTCAATTCAAAGTATTGATATTGTCAATCATTTAACATCTGAAATAAATTCAATAATAATCAAATAATAGATGGATCACACATACAGAATGGAATGACAAATTATGGACAACGTCTAAATATTTAACGATATGAAACACCATATGATGACTAGGCTAAAGCTATATCAACCATAATAATATCTCATAATACAGAGCTAGTAGAAGAATAGAATGGAATAAGCATCACACGGGTCTAAAGGCAATGGTGAATCGCTTCCCCATATCCATTCTCAAAATCATATGTCCATACTGTATTCCAGCAAAACTTGTCTTTACTACTAACAACAACCACTATCTAAACTAGTCTTGGATTATAAATCTCTTAACATGCAAGATAGAGTGTAATCCTAAAAAAATAGGTTGTTTTACAAAAATAGTACAACAAAGAAACACTCATGTAGAAGTCTGTTTATCAAAATTAATTACAAAATGACATATTTTTATCAAACAAAAGAGAAACTACTAAACTATACATCGTATATCCATGATGGCTTCTCCTTGTGAATAGAACCATAGCTATTATTCTCCTGAAAATAACAAAATGAAATTGAATTTTAGAAAAGCAATTCAAACTAATTTTTAGAAATAGTCTAGCTACAGAATCGTGAAATTATGTATCTAGTCTTATATTAACAAATAAAATCAAAATAAATCTAACTATTTGATTTTTTTACAACAAAATAAAATCAAAGAAAATCAAAACCCTTTTTACCATTCTAGAAATTAGACAGTGAAGGGCCGGATAATTCTGAGTTAATGATAGCATTGAAATTTGTTGCATTCTTGATAATCACACTACTGTCTTGTTTGGTCCTTTTTCTTGAGCGATCTGCGCATGCCTTCAATTCTTGATTTTCCCTTTCCAGTAGGGAATTTCGGGCTGCCAAATGTTTTAATTGTGCCTGTAAATATGGTATGTCTCTTTAGTATTGTTCTACCCAGTCTAGACAATTGTCACAATGTACAGGTGCTATATTAGGCAGAGGTTGAGTGCACTCAGCAATGGGTGCTTCGATTTTTCCTATAGCTTGCTTCAAAATGTGGCCTATGCCAACAAATCCCTTTTGATCTTTTAGAAACGGAGGTATTTTAGAAAAAAAATCATATTGTATAGCTTGACTAACAATTTCACTTTCGAGACACTGTTTATGCACATCTTCTTTGGCCAGGAATTCATTTATCTCATCATCGGTCAAGTCATCATCGACCTCGATCACTGAGATCGATCTCATATGATCTTGATGTCGATTTCTCAGACTCCTGGAAATTAACCTGCCTGATCTCTTGTTTATAAAACTCAAATTTGAGTCACCATGTTTCTTCTTCTTGGGATTTTTCTTAACAGTTGGTTTGTTAACAATACCCTCAGTCAACTTGACAATAGGAGCAAGAGAAACATTCTCTCTTAATACATCCACTACCTCCTCTAACAATTTTCTAGGTACGAAATTATATCGTGGATTTTTACCTAAAGGGTTTTGCATAGCAATAGAGTTTGGTTCAGTGAGCTCACGGTCTCCATGTGAATCGACACTTTGGCTTTTCGTCATAGGGTTACAAGGACTTGGGTTTATATTGGAATTCAGAGGTGAGTCCACCGTGCTCTCGAGTAGGGAAAAATTGTTTCGTCACAGGAAGTATTCCCAAGTGTCCCCAATTTAAGCCAGATGTGACAACAACATAATTCGTATAAGCCCATGGTGGAAGAGTCTAGAGAGAGGGTTTAAAATTTGTTTCTTATAACACTTAGACATATTATGTAGGCTCATGAACAAATAGAAGGGCATGTTTATCTTAAACACTAGGAAAATCATCAACAGACGAATGCGATACAAAAGCATTAAGCCATACCTACCCTCGCAAGTTCTAACTTGTTTAAGAATCAGAAGTAGGTCGTTCCATCGAGGTTTTAAGAGGGTAATAAGAGTACCTTTAGGGTATCATATTGATTTCTTAGAGACCATGAACAGGCTCCAAGGCACGCCTTCTAGCTTGGTGTTTTTGAACCATTTTTCTTCTTCCTGTGACAATCTTGTTGTTCATGCTATAGAGTCTTCATTTACTTCAAAATGCAGATCCCAAACTTTGGATTTCAAGCCATCAAAAGACTGAGAAAAATCCTGTGCGACTTCCATGTTATAACCCTCGAATTTGCAGATGAATATGTCCCAACTATGCGCTTGTAAATCTCTTATGGCATTGTCGTGGGAGAGAAGGGCTTGAGAGCCATTAGGTTCAATTCGAACCAAAGGGGCCATGGTTGCTATCAAACAGACACATTAAATACCACAAGAGGGAGGCTTCGTCTTCCAATCGACAAACAATATGGAGAGATCTGTGAAATCAGAATAGGTCTGATGCCTACAGACTTGGGTGGCTATCATGCTTAGTAGTTTGAGCTTTGAATAACAGAAAACCAGAGGGCATGCAGGCTTGTGAACCACTATGCACAATGAAGATTAAACCCCAACCATTATCAACTACCTTTTCAAAAATGAATGAGAGTCTTAAATGTACAGGACAATAGGATGATTTGTAATTGTGAGTACATCAGTGATGTACCAGGATGATATGAAAGCGATATTACTGGTAAGAGAAAAGAGAACATTTCAAATGTTAATCCATGGTTCTACGCGATTAGGCATATCAAAAATGAAAATCATAGACTCAACCATAGGTATGATCAAGTCATATTTCCCATAGTACATAAAATTATGGAGATAGATCAATCAATAAGACTACAAACCTTAAAAATTATAAACATACAGATCCCCTTAAGGTGTAATCTCTTTAGCAAAAGAAAGTAAGAAACCACAAACTGTAGAATGATTACCGAAGACAAAATTTTGTTTCAATTCCATGCTTGCAGTCATGAAATTTAAACAAAACAAATGAAAAAATTAAACAAAATACTCATATAATCATCCAACCCAATAAATCTCCTTGAAACCAAAAGTCAAAAACGTTTATAAATGTAAGGAGGAGCCATCTATAGAAAGATTTTATCCCTTATGATAAATTTTAATTATGATAAAATTTGACAGAATTGGTGGCTTCCAACAATGGCGACACGTTGGGTGAAGTAGTTATCTCTGCATCACCAGAAAATTTATATCAGGGGTACATATGAAACAAATTTTAGAGACAGTTAATGACAGATCAAGAATTTCGACAATGACTCAGAACATAACATAGTCAAAACATTGGGTGCATTTATTTCCAAAATTGTAATCTGGTGTCTTGTTTAAACCATAAGTATAGTGATGTTTATACAGGTGACTTCGATACCGTTGACAGGGCCACTGGTGCTAGTAGGCATCCATAGCCTCGGTAGGGATGTCATTTAACCCACTCTAGTACCTCTATCCTTTCCAAGAGTCATCCATTCATGATAAAAACATCTTCACACTTGATCAAATTAAAAGACATACCTAGGGGTCTTCTTAAACCCGACATTGCTTCGTTGCCAACAAGCCTATTTAGTACCATGATGAAGTTTCCTTTGTATCATGTGTGCATTTACCCACTGCCAACAGACCTGTTCAGTGTTTTGATGGGTTTACATACAATTCCCACACATTATAGTGCTTTCAACTCTCTGATTTTTTTTTATAAATTTCCAAAAAATTCATAATATTTAAGAGAGCGATGTGATACTAAAGATCTCTCATTCTAGTAATGAAAAGATTGATCATTTAAGATCTGTTCTGATGACTTTTATCATGATTTGGACAATTAGATTTATGTCAAGAAATCATCTCTTGGATGGGGAATCATGATTGAGTTTCCCTCATTAAAACAGGGATGACGTTAGAAGTTTGTTAAGGATAATTGTGTTATATGATTTTAATGAGAAATCAGAAACACGGATTGAACATAAACTTACTTCCGTTGATCTAAGTTTAGAATTTACTGTTCAAGTTCTTGAAATGTTATCAACTGCTGCTAATGAATAATAATTATGATCCCCTTCAACAAATGAATGGTGATTCAGACATAACTATTTAGAAAAAAAATCAAAATCAAGAAAAATGAACAGAACCAAAATAAAAAACAGAAAAGAAAATTTAAAAATATTTACAAGGGGGTGGATCAGAAATCATCAAGCGAAATATCTCTTGAGAGCCTGTCCATTCACTGGGAAAGTGTTTGGCTATCCCTCCAATTTATGTAGATAAAAAGAGCTAGGACCCAATTTTTCATAAATTACAAACGATCCCAACCACAGGTTTTGGAACTCGGTATGTTCTCCCTTACCCTCGTATGCTTTGTCCCACTTGAGAACCAAATCCCCAACATCAAAATTCCTATCATATGTTGAACTTGTATGAAACCATCTCTTCACAATTTGTTGGTTCTGGTCAAGTTTCTGCTTTGCTTGTGTTCTTACCTCTTCTAACTTTAATAAGGCATTTTTTTAGTTTTCTAGAGGATGACACTCTTGTTCTTGAATTTTCTATGATAATTGCAGAGAAGGAAGAAAGACATGAGGGGGGAGGAAGGATTCTCTTCTGTAGACTAGGAATAAAGGAGAATTACCAACGAAGGATTTTGGAGTTACCCTATCAGCCCAAAGTGCTTTGCACAATGCATTGTTCCAATTCTTGTGGTTTTATGAAACCGTCCTTTTTATAATCTTGATTAAATTTTCATTTGTTGACTCGGCTAGACCGTTCCCTTGAGGGTAGTAGCTGGTAGAGTACTTTAGTTTAATCCCCTTTTCTAGAGAGAAAACATTCATATCAAGGGACGAAAAATAGGAAGCATTGTCAAAAACCAGACATTCAGGAATTTTGAATCGAGTGATAATATGGGAGTTCAGAAAAGACACTACCTTATTGGTGTTGACCACTTTTAAAGGTAAAGATTTAGAACACCTTGTAAAATAGTCTGTTGTTGTGAGAATGTACTTGTGCTATTGTGAGGAAGGGGGATTGATTGGTCCTATAATTTCTAGGCCCCATTGCTAAAAAGGTGCATCTACAGTAACAGGTTGCAAAGGAAAAGCTACCTTTTTTACCTATCCTGCAGCCTTTTGACAGATTGTACACATGCGGGACAACATATGGGCATCCTTAAACAAGATAGGCCAATAGTATCCATCCCTCAACACTTTGTGGGCAGTGGTATCTCCACCAAAATGACCACCGACATCACCAGAATGAAGTTCAACCAACACTTTTTCAGACTCCTCTTTTTCTAAACAACGCAGAAAAACACCATCAAATTTCTTTCGAAATAATATATCATTGATTAATTGGAAAGATGCATATTTAATCCTAAGATCTCTTCTATTTTTGGAATCGAGATTGCTGGGAGAAGATCCATGTGTTAAATAAAATCTAATGTCCTAATACCAAGAATTGGGTGTAGTTTTCATACAACTGATTTTTTTTTTGTTATACTGATTTACAATTGATGTATTTACTTGAATTTCTAATTCTTCAACTGAATCAATCACTAATTTACACAGGCCTTGACCTATAACAATTTGGGTAGGAGTTATTTCAATATCATATTCCTGTAGCAATGTCATTCAATTTTCCATTTTCTCACCCAGATCGTTTTGTACTAACAGATTTCTTAGAGTGGAGTAAGGAACGAAAACTTTGGTCCTGGATTTCAACAGATAAGACCTTAAGTGTTTCATTGCTTTAAAAACAACATATGTATGTTGGTCTACCATGGGGTAATTAAGTTCTGCTCCTTTAAAAGTATATCTCATGAATGAAATGGGTATTTCGTTTCTTTCAACGTTTTTCTGTGTAAGCACAACAACATAGGATATGTCAGATGCAAAAGTGTATAGAGTGAAATCCTGAGAAAAATCGAGATTCATTAGGGAAGATGCTTCTATTATGGATTTTCTAATTGAATCGAAAGCTTGAATTTCTTGTTTTCCCCATATGTACAAAACATCGTTTTTAATTGGATTTTGTAGAGGTCTGACCATTTTGGAAAAAATCAGGACAAATCGTGTGACAAAATTAATCTTACCCAAAAAGGATTGCATGGCCTTTTTGGAAGAAGGAGGGGGAAGTTTGGAAATGTCTTGGTTTCTTTCGAGATCAATAATAATTCCATATTTAGATACTATAAACCCAAACAGTTTCCCTTTTTCTACTGCAAAGACTAATTTTTTGGGATTGAGAGATATGTCGAACTTGTGACATCATTCTAAAAAATCCCTAAGGTGAGACAAGTGATCTTTCTTGTTTTTTGAAAAGATAGTGGCATCGTCAAGATAGACCACAACTGACTGGTTAATGAGGCCGCTGAAATCAATATTCATTACTCTATGAAAAGTGGCACCGACATTTATTAGTCCAAAGGGCATTTACCTGTAGGCGCAAGTGCCCCACAGGGTACGAAAGGTGGTTTTAACCTGGCCTGAAGGAGACATAAGGACCTGGTTGTATCCCGGAAAACCGTCTAATAAATATAGTCTTTCGGAACTTGACACCTGTTATAGGATTTGTTCCATTGGAGGAATATGGTAGTTGTCCTTATCAGATGCTCGGTTTAATTTTCGAAAATCGACACAAAGTCAAGTTTCACCACTTTTCTTCCTTACAGGGACTAAGTTAGATACCCATTGAGTATTCCTAATTGGAAAAATTATCTTTGCATTAAGTAATTTAGGATGCATTAGATACGGTAGGTTCCAATTTAGGATGCATCTTCCTCAATTTTTGTTGGAAAGGTTGAGTCTGAGGTTTCATAGGAATTACGTGTTGTATGATGTTTGGGTCGAAAGTTTTTAGATTGTCGTACGTCCAAGAAAATACATCTTTATATTCTTTAAATAATTTTATAAAAGAGGATCGTTCATGTTCAAAACATCCCTTTCCCAGATTAATATTTTGAGGATTATCTCATGTTCCTAAATTAACAGTTTTATAGAGCAAAGAGGAACTGTTAGTTTTGCAATTAACTACCCCTCTAAACTTTTCATGTAAGTCGTAAAACTTATCTAATCTTACAACAAATTTGGGGATAGAGTTTACCATCTCGTATGATGATTATGAAGATCGAGGATCGAATATTACCATGAAATCTCGGAGATTCTCATCATGAGTGCCTTCATCAATAATTGCATCCTAGAAGGTGTCTTCCATATGTAGAAAGTTGATGATCTGTTGATCATCATCAAATACCCTCCAATTCATTATGTTGTCCGAAATCGATGGCCTGAATAACAATTCAACAGAGAATGCATTAGGAGAAAGATCTTTAGTAGGCAACAATTTGGAAGCAACATTGGCTAGTAAATCAGCTTTTGAATTACTCATCCTAGAAATGGAATTTATATTAAATGCTAAAAAAAATTGCATTAAACTCCATACCTCGATTTGGTAACTCTTCAGATGTGGTGAAAAACAGTGTATTACGTTTCTTACCTATTTGACTACGATTTCTGAATCACCAAATACTACCAAATTTTGCACGTCCATGTCCAATGCTTTCCTAAGTCCCTACAAAAGTTCTTCATACTCTGTTGTGTTGTTAGTACATTAAAACTCTATTCTATAAGCAATAAATTTTGTATTACATGTAGGGTCGATGAGTACACAACTGACACCTGCCCATTCTCGGGATTTGGATCCATCAAAATATAGGGACTAGATTTGTGATTCATTAGAATATTTGGCGTATTCGATGAAATTGGTGTCTGAGTATAGGCTATTACTTCAGATTGTTGTTCTAGATCAGTGATAGAGGAAATTTCAATCATGAAGTTACATAAAAAGGTATTCATTCCCTGTGTTTCAATCAAATTTGTAGTGGTAACGAAAGACTCATTTGGATCGTTCAGATATGTCACGGTATGCTTAAGTAACGTTCTTTGTTTATTCTGATCTTATTGGGCTTTCCATTTTCAACCAGCCACAAATGAGACCTGTTTGTAGCAAAATTGTTGTGTAGTTGTTCTAACCAATCTCTGCTTAAAAACATACCATAAAATTCAGGAATGTCAACAATGATAATATAAATTACTTGATGAACTTTGGAATTGGACGATAATCTAATCATCACATTTTTAAGTTCATCGATCACTTTAACATTTGTTTGATCTAGCTGAATGCTTTTTAGATCAAAAGGTTTTACTTCTTCATTAATTTTATTGAATACGGACAAAGGCATCACATTTGATGATGCACCAAATTCAACCATACAATTATGTACATTCCTATTAAAAATTTCAAACATCAATAGAAAAGGGGGCACATTTTTTCATGCAGAAACAACATAATTCTGCTGATTTTTTATTGTTGTTCCTGAAACAGTTTTATCTAGGTTTCCTACAGTTTTTTCTGCTAAGTCCCTTTTGTCTTGATGTTCATATGTCCTTTTACTTGGGACATTTTTAGCTGTGTTTAAGTTAATTTCTGTTGATTTTTTGTTGCTAACATCATTCTTTTTACTATTTTTAGTGATGCTTTGAAGCATCTTCTGCAAAATAAGAGGAAATTTCAGCAATTCAAAAACAAAAATATTTGCCCTTAATTTTTTCAAATCTTCAATTAAATCATACTCTAAAACTGGGGCAGCTAGGTTTTTTCTAGTTTCAATTTTCTTTGGCTGTTTTGGAAACACATTTTTACTTGTTTCGGGTGTGGGCTTGTTTTATGTTTTACTTCTAGTGTTGTAGGGGTGGACAGTTTCGAAATTTGCTTGAAAAATATTGTCTGACAAGTTCCCGAAAAGAGGAGGAGATGATTCCTCCTCTTATGGTACTTCTTCCTCAACTGTATCATCAGGATTTTTAGGAGGAACATAAACAAAATTGTCATGCGCTTCCAATATCATTTGCAAAGCATATTGTAAACTTTCAAAATTTAGACCTTCTATGGTCGGGTTTGGCCGATTTGGAGGGAAAGGTTTTCTAAAAGGAGGTTTGAAACTTCCTTTTCTTGTAGATGCCTCCTCGGTGTATCTTTTCAAGTCAACAACCTGATTGGATAGTTTCTGGAAATATTTCTACAAGCTCTCCAAGTCTAATGTTTCTTGTTTATTTTTAGGTTGAGGAGGCCTAAAGAGAATTTATATTTTCTTCTTAGATGATGAAGTTGTTTTAGCATCACTACTTAGGTTATATTTTAAGCTCAATATATCTTTCTCAATTTAACTTGCTTCCTAAGAGGCATCTAACAACGTGTTCTTTTTGGACCTTTTAACCCATATTGCTATGTTTTTATGTAGGGCCTTAGTATAATATGCAACAATTAAGCTTTCTGCAGGCATCAAATCTACAGGGATTTTTTTTTTTAGTTTTAGGAATCTCTAGTTAAAGACTTTAACTTTTTTCTTAGGGTTCATATTTAAGCTAGAGAGTTCCATTACCAAGACTTCTGGATATTTATCATCTCCAAATTTTTCCAGAAAACAAGTTTCAAACTTGTTCGAAGAGATGATGGTCTGAGGTTGTTGGGAAAAATAATAGGTTGAGGCATTTCCCTCAAAAGTATAAGGAAATAATCTGCACATGACATCTTTGTGTTCAACACTCCAAAGTATAACGACTAGAATAAATTTCTTGATGTGATCCTCATCTGATTGCTTCGAATCTGGATCAAATTTGGGAAACCATTTCTCCGAATGTTTAGGTAATGGGTATTGGGGTCTAGACACAACCTTGGCATCTTGATCAAGCCAAGGTCTGGCAGGATTATTTTTGTTTGTCATGGGAGTTGGTGGATTCGAAGGTTGAGATGGTTCATATGAAGAAATTCCTTTGTCTGATGATTCACCTCCCGAAGAAGGTGGAGAAGAACCAGGTGGGGATGGTGGAATACCATATTCTCCAGCACCAAGAATAAGTGCTTTAGTAGGATTAGCAATATTATCAGTCCCTAAAGTGTTTCTAGGAAGACTAGTGCCTTGAAGTTGTTCCTAAATATTTGTGAAGTCAAGGGGTTGATTGAGTTGTCTACCAGGTTGTCTAATACGAGATAAGGCATGTTGAGTTCTAATAAACGATTGACAAACAATTTCTTGGACATCAATCCCTTGACACAATGGTGTCACTGGTTTGACGGGAATATTGAAGTTATCGTTTGAGGTAGTAGTTGTTTCAAGTGTAACATTTGTGTCAGAGTGAATACATATTATGACATGAGTACAAGCGTGTGGGGGAGTCATACGACCTCCATGTGCCATAAATTAATTTCATGCCCTCCTTCTAGCGCCATTTGTTGATGGGCGTAAGTGACACACCATCAACTGAGAGGTTAGATCCGGACCGGGGTTGTCTAATTAACCCAATATGTTTGGAGTGAACTGACCTGACAGGTTTAATGGCTCTGTTAGCCAACTAAATTCCTAAAAATGATAAAAGAAATAAACTAATATAGAGATATGATACAAACAATATATGTTCACTAATTACAAGTGTTGAAATCTAAACATGAGTATATACTTGAACGATTATAAACAGTCTATATACAATTTGCAAGGTTTACTTGAAACCTTGTGAAATGAATGTTTGTAATACTGTTTCTAAATAGGATAAAGAAAGAACATAAATATTTTTGTTTTCTTTTTGAATGTTTAAAGATTTTAAACTAATAAATACTAAGCAAATACAATTGAAAACATAACATAGAAATAGTCAATGATAATTAATGTAGTCATCGTTTCGTTAATAAATAACTTAATTAAATAACACAAAGACTAACCTATAACTAATCAGTTAAAATGAGTTTATCACCCTGTGTTTTTCGAGATCCTACTTGTCCTTCATGCAAGGGAAAACTGTGACAGAATAATACTAGTACTTCCTGAATAAATTCAAAGAAGTGTTTGATGTATTGGAGTGAGAATATAACAACAAAATGATAACTGGAAAATTGTTGTGATCTTATGATAATCGATAATTTAGAACGAAAATAAAATCAATTCAAAGTATTAATATTGTCAATCATTTAACCTCTGAAATAAATTCAATAGTAATCAAATGACAAATTGATCACACATACGAAATGGAATGACAAATTATGGATAGTGTCTAAATATTTAACGATATGAAACACCATATGATGACTAGGCTAAAGCTAAATCAACCATAATAATATATCATAATACAAAGGTAGTAGAAGAACATAATGGAATAAGCATCACACATGTCTAAAGCCAATGGTGAATCACTTCCCCATATCCATTCTCAAAATCACATGTCCATACTGTATTCCAACAAAAGTTGTCTTTACTACTGACAACAACCACTATTTAAACTAGTCTTGTATTAACAATCTCTTATCATGCAAGATAGAGTGTAATCCCAAAAAAATAGGTTTCTTTACAAAAATAATACAATAGAGAAACACTCATGTAGGAGTCTGTTTATCAAAATTAATTACTTAATGGCATAGTTTTATCAAACAAAAGAGAAAATACTAAACTATACATCGCATATCCATGATGGCTTCTCCTTGTGAATATCACCATAACTATTATTCTCCTGAAAATAACAAAACAAAATTGAGTTTTAGAAAAACAATTCAAACTAATTTTTATAAATAGACTGGCTACAAAATTGTGAGATTATGTAGCTAGTCTTATATAACAAAGAAAATCAAAATAAATCTAACTATTTGACTTTTTTACAACAGAATAAAATCAAAGAAAATCAAAATCATTTTTACCATTCTAGAAATTAGACAGTGAAGGGTCGGATAATTCTAAGTTAATGATAGCATTGAAATTTGTTTCATTCTTGATAATCACACTACTGGCTTGTTTGGGCCTTTTTCTTGCCCGATCTGTGCATGCCTTCAATTCTTGATTTTCCCTTTCTAGCAGGGAATTTTGGGATGCTAAATGTTTTAATTGTGCCTGTAAATATGGTATGTCTCTATAGTATCGTTCTACCCAGTACAAAAAATTGTCACAATGTATAGGTGCTATAGTAGGCAGAGGTTGAGTGCACTCAGCAATGGGTGCTTCATTTTTTCCTATAGCTTGCTTCAAATCATGGCCTATGCCAACAAATCCCTCTTGATCTTCTAGAAACGAAGGTAGTTTAGAAACAAAATCGTATTGTATATCTTGACTAACGATTTCATTTTCAAGACACTGGCTATCCACATATTCTTTGGCCAGGAATTCATTTATCTCATCATCGGTCAAGTGATCATCGACCTCGATCACTAATATCGAGCTTAGATGATCTTGATGTCGATTTCTCAGACTCCTGGAAATTAACCTGTTGATCTCTTGTTTATAAAACTCAAATCTAAGTCACCCTATTTATTCTGCTTGGGATTTTTCTTAATAGTTGGTTTGTTAACAATACCCTAAGTCAGCTTTAAAATAGGAGAATGAGAAACCTTCTCTCTTAATACATCCACTATCTCCTCTAACGATTTTCTAGGTACGAAATTATATCGTGGTTTTTTACCCAGAGGGTTTTGCATAGAAACAGAGTTTGGTTCAGTGAGCTCACGGTCTCCATGTGAATTGACACTTTGGATTTCATTCATAGGGTTACAAGTAATTGGGTTTATATTGGAATGCAGAGGCGATTCCACTGTGCTCTCGGGTAGGGAAAAATTGTTTCGACACAAGAACTCTTCTCAAGTGTTCCCAATTTCATCCAATTATGACAACAACAGAATTCGTATAAGCCCATGGTGGAAGAGGCTAGACACAGGGGTTAAACTCTATTTCTTATAATGCTTAGACATCTTTTGCAGGCTCATCAACAAATAAAAGGGCATTTTTAGCTTAAACCCTAGGAAAATCATCAACAGGCAGATGTGATACGAAAACACTAAGCCATACCTACCTTCACAAGTTGTAAACTATTTAAGAATCAAAATTAGGCCATGCCATCGAGGTTTTAAGAAGGTAATAGGAGTGCCTTTAGGGCACCATGTCGATTTCTTAGAGACCATGAACAGGCTCCAAGGCACGCCTTCTAGCTTGGCATTTTTGAATCATTTTTCTCCTTCCTGTGATAGTCCTGTTACTCATGCTATAGAGTCTTCAGTTACTTCAAAATGAAGATCCCCAACTTTGGCTTTAAATCCATCAAATGATTGAGCAAAAGCATATGCGACTACCAGGTTATAGCCCTCGAATTTTCGGATGAATATGTCCCAACCATGTGCCTATAAATCGCTTATGGCATTGCCATGGGCGAGAAGGGCTTGATAGCCATTAGGTTCAATCCGAACCATGGGGACCATAGTTGCTATCAAACAGACACAGTAAATACCACAAGAGGGAGGCTTCATCTTCCAATAGAAAAACAATAGGGAGAGGTCTGTGAAATCGGAATAGGCCTGATACCTATGGACTTGGGTGGCTATCATGCTTGGTAGTTTGAGCTTTGAATAACAGAAAACCAGAGGACGCATAGGCTTGTGAACCACTATGCACAATGAAGATTAAACCCCAACCATTATCAGCTTCCTTTTCGAATAATGAATGAGAGTCTTAAATGTACATGACAATAGGATGATGTGTAATTATGAGTACATCAGTCCTGTACCAGGATTATATGAAATCGATATGACTCGTAAGAGAAAAGAGCACATTTTAAATGTTAATCCAAGGTTTTGCACGATTAGGCATATCAAAAATTAAAATCATATAATCAACCATAGGTATGATCAAGTCATATTTCCCATAGTACATAAAATTGTGGCAATGGATCAATCAATAAGGCTTCAAACCTTAAAACTTATAAACATACAGGTCCCCTTAAGGTGTAATCTCTTTAGAAAAAGAAAGGAAGAAACCACAAACTACATAATGATTACCCAAGCCAAACTTTTGTTTCAATTTCATGCTTGCAGTCATGAAATTCAAACAAAACAAATGAAAAATTAAACGAAATACTCATATAATCAGTCAGCCCGATAAATCTCCTTGAAACCAAAAGACAGAAACATTTATGAATGTAAGGAGGAGGCATCTACAAAAATATTTTATCCCTTTATGATGACTTTTAATTATGATAAAATTTGACAAAATTGGTGGTTTCCAACACAACATTGGTGGCTTTCAATATTTCAATAGAAAATAAAATGAAGGAGTTGATGGACGCATTGGATAAACTTTATGAAAAATCATCGGCATCCAATAACGTATTTCTAATGAAGATATTATTTAATATGAATATGTCAGAAGGTGGGTTTGTTGCAAATCATTTAAATGAATTTAATACGGTTACTAATCATCTAAGTTATATAAAAGTGGACTTTGATGATGAGGTAAGGGCTCTTCTAATCTTGTGCTCATTTCTATAAAGATGGAATGTGTTGGTCATTATTGTAAGTAACTATGTCTCTGGTTCAAACACTCTAAAACTTTATGATGTTGTTGGTGTTTTCCTTAGCGAGGAAATGTGATGGAAAAGAACAGGTGAGACATTAGTTAATGCATTGACTGTGGAGAATAGGGGAAGACAAAATGATAGATCAAAGGTCTCAGGGAACTGTGGTAATTCTAGGAAGCACAGATCTAAATACAAACTGATAAAGATAGAGTGTTGGAATTGTGGGAAGAAAGTACATCTGAAGAAATATTTCATTTCTCCAAAGAAACAAAGAGATGGACAACAAGAGAAAAATCAAGAAGCAAATGTAATATGTGATGTGTTACAAGATTATTTGATTCTTTCTATAGATAATTTTTCTGAGTCTTGGGTAGAAGATTCAGGGGCTTCATTTCATGCAACACCCCATAGGAAACATTTTCTAGATTATGTTGAAGGTGATTTTGGACAGGTTCATTTGGGTGATGATGCACCATGAAGAATTGTTGGAATGAGAAAGGTACAAATAAAGAAAAAGAATGGAAACCAATGGTTGTTGAAAGAGGTAAGACATGTTCCAGATATAAGGAAAAATATAATTTCAACTTGACAGTTGGCAAGTGAAGGTTGTATATCTATATTTACAGATAAGGCATGGAAGGTCACCAAAGGATCACCGGTGATAGAAAAATGAAAGAAGGTAGGTACATTGTATTTATGTACTAGTAATACTGACTCTTCTATCTCTTTATCTTCTACAGGAGTGGATACAACATTGTGGCATCATAGGCTTGGAAACATGAGTAAGAAGCGGATGTATATACTTCACAAAACAAATTTATTTCCAGATATTAAACAATTTGGATTTTTGTGAGCATTGTGTTTAAGGAAAACATAAGAGAGTTATATTTCTCAGAGTGAGAAAAGAAAAAAAGAGTGAAAGGTTAGATCTTGTGTATAAATATGTATGGATACCAGCTCATGTATCATATCGTGGTGGATCTTTTTATTATGTTACTTTTATTGATGATGCAACTAGAAAAACTTGGGTTTATTGCATTTGACAAAAATATGATGTTTTTGGTACTTTTAAGAAATGGAAAGATTTGGTTGAGAATGAGATAGGAAAAAGGTTGAAGTGTCTCAGATCAGAAAATGGAGGTGAATACTGCAACAACACATTTGATGATTATTGTTCATACCATGTGATTCATAGAGAGAAGACAATTCTAGGAACACCACAGGAAAATTGTGTGTCGGAAAGGATGAACAAGACCATCATGGAGTGTGCAAGGAGTATGATATTCCATGTAGGGTTTCCCTTACAGTTTTGGGAAGATGTTGTAGATATTGTTGTTTACTTGATAAACAGAGGACCTTCAATTTCTTTGGATGGTGGAATTCCATAGGATGCATTGACAGGTAAAAATGTAAACTATACATTTCTGAAGACTTTCGGTTGTGAAGCATTTGTCCATATTGAAAAAGAAAATAGAACAAAGATTGAAGAAAAATCCAAGAAGTGTACCTTTATTGGATATGGTGTTAATTATTTTGGTTATCGCTTATGGGATTATGAAAATCACAAAATAATTAGGAGTAGAGATGAAATATTCAATGAGAAGGTCATGTATAAAGATCAGTTGGAGGGAAGGAAAGGGGAAGAAGAAAAACCAGAATACACTATGCTTGATGAGATCACTGAAAAATAAATTCCAAAGGTACCAAAAAATCAAAATGTACAACAACAGGAGAAACATGTACCTCAAACTCATGCAAGTGTTGTTATAATATATACCAGGTTAAGTAGACCCCATGAACGATACTCTCCTTCATTGTACTATTTATTGTTGACTGATTCTGGTAAACCAGAAAGTTATGAAGAGGAAATGTAGGTAGACACTACAAGGAAGTGGGAGAAAGGCATTAAAGAGGAAATCAATTCCATGGTAAATAACCTGACTTGGGACTTGGTTCAGTTTCCTACGGGGAAAAGAGTAATGTAGAATAAATGGGTTTACAGGTTGAAGGAAGAAGGTGGAGGAAAAAAATGTTACAAGGCTTGACTTGTTGTAAAGGGGTTTTCACAAAAGAAAGGTATAGATTTTGATGAAATATTTTCTCCTGTTGTTAAAATGAATTCAATTAGGACTATTCTAAGTATTGTGGAAGTAGAATATTTGCATCTTGAATAGTTAAATGTAAAAACAACTTTTCTCCATGGGGATTTGGATGAAGAGATTTATATGCACCA
>ML805537.1:340391-366112 GCA_009831015.1 Picea engelmannii
CTGTCTACACCAAGGTAGTAAAAACATCCTGTCATATAACTCAATGCATCATAATGAAAGAAAAGTTTTATCATCATATAAATCCAGATCACTTGCGAGCAAGTGTCCTCAAAGAATAAGTTTGGTATGTGCGCTAGAGCGGGGTGTTACACTATGATAGTGAGAGTGTCATTCATATTGCAAAGAAATCAAACTAACATTCAAAGACTAATCATATATATAGCTCAAGTACCATTTCATATGATCCATCTTGGAAGATGGACATTTGAAGTTGTAAAAGATACATACTAGCCAAAATCCTGGAGACATGTTAACAAAAGGAGTAACCAGGGAGAAACTGAGTTCCTGATCAGTTTCAGTTGGTCTTCAAGCATGAAGGTGAAGATGAGAAATTTTCTAGGTCCAAGGTGGATCATATCCCAGCAGGTACAACAACAGTGGAATTGTTTTTATCAGTCTCCAAGTGGGATATTGTTGGTTGTGGATCCTGATTATTTTCCTGATTCAAAGGTTTTTGTTTTCAGTTGTGTTTATACCCCATGAACATTGGACACCCTGGAAGAATATACACCCCTCCATGCGGGGGGTTGCACGGGGGCCTTTCCCCCCCTATGGGGTCCAGGAGGCTCAGCCCCCCAACTAGGGGGTCTGAGGGTTCGAGTTCGAAGCCCCTGAAGGAATTTTTTTCTTTGTAAATGTATATTGTAATTTCATAGTCAATACTAAGCATTAATCATAAAGTCACAGATATGACAGTATAGAGTATGTTAGGGTTTTTTTCCCTAGAAGGAAACCCTCTTTTTTTTAAGATGGAATTGTATTACAGCTGTGTATTAACTTGATTATTGTATTCTGAGAGAGGATATCGTGAGATAAAGTACAGGAAGTTACAACAGGTGTGTTGTAGTTTGCATCCCTTCATTTTGCTGGAAAATAAAAAGTAATGACCTGTCAATTTCTCTGGTGGTTGTATCCCACACTGGGTGAACCATGTATATCTGTGTCTCTATTGTTTTGTGTATCTTATGTGTTTTATTTTCGCATTTGTCTTATTTTATTTCTCTACGATCTTGTTTTTCTAACAATATTTTCTATCTAAATCAGGATTATGTTCACTAGCCTTATTCAAGTTAATGAATTCCTTGGGTTTGACTATAGGTTACTGCTTTGATTACTCACCTTGTGTTTTCTATGGAATTATCTACTCTTTTGCATCTATCTCATGTTTCTCCCTAGCTTCCTCTTCTTCTTTCTTCCTTTTTTTATCTTCCTCTTTTTCTTTCTCCAACCTTTCTTTTTCTCTCTAACTCTACAAATCCGTCTTCCTTTGTTCCACCTTGGCAGTCTTTGTTTTGTCTTCTATCTCTTGTTGGAAAACTTCCTCCTCTTATTTTCTCTTTATCTCTTGTTCTTTCCACCTTTGGGATTCCTATTCTTTTTGTAACCTTAATTGCTCATCTTGGATAACCTTTAACTTTTCCTCCTCTTTCAGTCGGATTTCTTCCAACCTCCTGGATTCTTGGGATTCTTTTTTAAATCTCTCAGCATCTAACCCTCTTTATATCTTAACCAACTATCCATTTATGGACAAAGTTTTTAAATTTGTAATGTGAGGATTATTCTTTCTTTCTTGTGCCTCATCCCAATCACTAGCATGTGGGAGGAATAACTCATCTTCTCACTTATCATGGTTGTAAATACAAGTTACAAAAACAAAATAATAATTTTTGGAAACCAACCCCTTTGGGTCATGCCTTTGAAATTTCCCTAATGAGGAATGATATTCCAAAAGACTAGTTTCTTATTTCCTAGCATGCTTTGGGTCCTTGATGAAGTAGTGGCCTAGTTTGTTCAACCATAAAGTATAATTTTTTTTCTCTTCCTCCTTCAGCAATGACATTAAATTGTTGATACATTGTTTGATAAGTTATCTCCCCAACAACCAACTAGTCTAATACTTATTTCAATAAAATATGAGGTGCTACAGTAGCACTGAAAATACTTATATAAATGAAACCTTCTTGAATGTACCAATTTTTTATATAACTTATCATCTTTTTAGCATCAGTAGTCAATCTAGGAAACTCTTCTTGGAAAATGATGGCATATAACCCTGTCAATAGATTATCACAAATTTCTATGTATCACTTCTTGTACTTGTTCTCGCATAACATCTGAAAGTATACATGAATGGGGGATTATGAGTTATTCCAATTGAGATTTAGTCCTGGAAATGGGTTTGTAGAAAATACAAAATTCAACAAATAAGAGGCCATATAAAAATTAGGAGCTATACCATGTGTCTCTTTGGTCTTGTGCACTCGCTCAATCATAATATTCAATTGATTAGAAAATTTTCATCCCTAATTAAATATATTTCCTGTTGTAACTATTGTGTAAGATAAAGGGATCCATGCATCTAAAAGTATTTAACAACCATTCTCCCCATATAATATTCCTATGAAAACCATCATATACATGTATGGTTCTCCCAGAGTGGTCATTGTGTACCATCCACTAGCTTTGTTAATCAATTTATTGTCTTATTTACACCACCTGGATATGATATTTCCAACATCATTCTTATCATATAAGTCATTCCCAAAATAATAACCAACATGACTTGAGGTTTCTTAAAATTATAATATTTCTCCAATTTCTATGCTAAGAAAGACCCAATACAAATACCCATTGATCTTACAAACATACAATTATTCAGAATTGTATAATATATAATCCACTAAATAACTTCTGAATAGGGGAAAACCAATTCCCTGGCTTCCATAAAATGTAACGAAGACTTCCTGATGTTCATGAAGACATTATCTTCTTATAATCTAACTGCTAGATCATTATGGGGAACAATACTTGGATATTCTTCATTCTTGAATTTTAAGAATAGATCGTTCCATCTTAGTAAGAGAATTGTATTGTTAGTACTCGCTTCATTGTCTTTGAATACTCGTTGTAGCAGAGGCTTCTTAACTACCAAAATTTGGATAAATGGGACATAGTCCTCTATGGTGCTCTCGATTTCAATTTGTTTGTTATGTGAGCCTTCCCTTGTCTCTTTGATATTTCCTCTTTCCACCTTGAATGGAACCTTTCTTGGAGTGCTCCTTCACAACATTTTTTTTTGCATGCATTAGCAAATTCGACGCAATAAAGAATGCTCTTGAAGAATGACATTAACCACTTTTTAAAACTACTTATTAATAACATGATTTTATCTACAAACATTTACTCAACAATCCTAAGAAAATACAAAATTCATAGAAATCACAATTCAAAGATTTAGAATGTTTATTCACGCATTTGTCTAAAATATAATGTTGGAACATGCCAGCGAATTTCCTCATGCGGTCACATGCAAATGCACATGCATATGCATGAAAATATGTTAATGTGCATGCATGCGATCTATTTATGACCTGCTTGTGTAACTATGTGATCTATTCATGATCAGTTTGTGTAACTAAGTTATATATGTTAGATATGCAAGCATACCCATAAAGGTGTGTGTACAATGTGAGTGCAATGTGTAGTGAGTGTGTGAGAGAAAGACGCAATACTGAAGTGTTGTGTGTATGAGAGGAGAGGATGGTTATATGCATGGGTTGGCTATTGTAATTCTCCCTTAAATAATAAGAATACTGGTAATCATTGCCTGTGGTTTTTCCCATATTGGTTTCCACATAAATTACTGTGTCAATTGTGGGATTGTTGTGCTTGGTTTAATGCGTGTTTTATCTTGCTTGTTTATGCTCTAGTTATTATGCTTTGTTTTTCTTTCGCTGCCTAACAAGTGGTATCAGAGCTTAGAGTTGAAGGAGCAGAGAGTGAAGGAGAATATAATCTGGTTGTTGGATCGAAGAGCCTGGTTTATTAGAACCCACGATTTTCTTTTGGACGATCGTTTGTGCTAATGGCGAAAGTGTAGAGTTCTAAGTTTGAGGTGGAGAAATTCAATGGAAAGAATAAACTTGAGTTACGGAACCTCAATATCCAGGATTTTCTCGAACAACAAGGAAACATCAAGAGAGATGATGGTTGAGTTACCGTGAAAAAAAAATTGTATTTACTTTGGAGTTGTAACAATAATTGATTGCATTTAAATAGGCATATGTCTGTAAGACCTAGATAAGCATGCGTACCCCTTGTTTTTCATGTCGCCTATGAAAATTCGAGACGTATATTTAGGTAGATTGAATATGTGGGGGGGGGGGCTTGTATGTTGGGTTAACCTTGACTCAGTGAAAGAGTTAATGAGTTAAATCTAGTGTTTAGGTCAAAGCAGGTGGTTTTTCGGGTCCATGTTTTTTGGTTATCACATGGTATTGTGTCCATGAATTACATGTAATGAACCCTATACAAGGCTTGGTGAAATCCATTGTAAATGGGTCTGGAGATAAGTGGTAAAGGCTTACTTGGTCGGATTGGCCGGATTTGGACAAAGTTGTTTGAATGAAAAGTTCGAGGTGGAGCAATGTGTACAGTTTAGAAAGATGGGTTTGTAGAAAGGTTGATCTGTTGGCATATCAATCAAGTGTTTGAGAATATATGATGAAGGTAAGTTCATATCCATGGAACTTGGAAAGTATTGAAAGGAAGTTGGGATCAAATAGGCATGTTCAATAGATTTTTTTTTAAATGATATATATATATATATATATTAAAATTTCATTAAAATTAAGTAATAAAAATATTTAAACTATTTATATTTTAACAAAAATAAATTTTTGGAAAACTTTAATTCCAAAAACTAAGGAAAATTGTGATATTTTTAAGGTGATTGGAATTTATAGCTTAAAATTTTTGTGGATATCTTAATGTTGTTTTGGGGTGATCTGAGAAGATGAGAAGGATGTATATATAAAACATTTAGAGATAACCCGTCCACAATCGATATGATTGAGGAAAATGTACAGAAATACTCTAAACGCGGACACGAATGAGTGTACCAACGACTGTGGCTCATCTGTAGAAGTTGACTCAGTCCACCCAGTGCCCACTATCAATCATCTTGCTTCACCCATTCTCTGGACGCTTACTCCACTAGGGAGGTAGGCCCAACCTCAAAAGCAATCTATTTACACGGGGACAAAAGTATATAGAGCTTTGTAGATTCGTTGGAGCTCTATATATATCATATTCGCTGGAATTTTTCAAATTTTTAACGAACAAAAGTTAAAATAACCCTGTACATTGGGTGGAAACTTTCTGTATATAAAGAGAAATTATACATGATATTTTTTATGATTACATTTTTTTAAAACGCATCAAGGGACATAGGCTACTGTATTCTACAGAGAGATATCCAGACAAAATTAACTTGATCACTTGTACCTAACGAGTAATCTAATAACCAAACTTAACCTAATCGTAATTTACTAACCGATACCAATTTTAAGTCTATTGATCTAAAACACATAGGTTATTTTTCCTAACTGCCTGTGCTCATGTCCGTCTACATAATTACTTGAAAACCTGTAGATTATTTCAAAGACCTTTATCCAAATAACATATGGAGATTTTTAAAAATATGTTTTTTAATTCAAAGCATCACATAGATTGTTCCAAAATTTTGTTGGCCTTTCACATTGTTGATATTTACTTCCATATTCGGTACAGTTTTCAAACTTATGGTACAAAAAAATTAGAACAATGTAAAGAAGATAAATTCGTGAATGGGTGGTAAATTTAAACGATTTTTCCAAAGTATAACATTGTTATATTGAATTTTTTTTTTTTTTTTTAAATTAAACAATTTTTTTAAATTATGATTGGCCAAAAACTTTAACCCCTTATTGCAGAGGTGCCCGCTGGCCTTCCCTCCCCACCATTATTAAGGTGACATCAAATTCGATTCTGCCAATAAAGGCAAATATTATAGATAATGGAGGAACACATGTCAACTAATTACAAAGATATGTTGGAGATTGTCTCATAACCTACTATTTATTCATTATATTATAGGTTAGAATCAAAATTTTAAAATATTATTATCTAAGATACATTGAATTTATAGATAAATAAAGAGGGAGATAACAATATTTTATTATATTTATAGTATTTCAATATAAGTGTAAATTTATTTGATATTTTTCTATATAATAATTTAAGTGTATATAGGACTATAGCAATGAGTTTGCTATTGATTTCACATTAATTCCATTGACTAAGAACTTTGACTATAAATTTAAACAATTTTCCAAAGTATAACCTTGTTATATTGAATTTTTAATTTTTTTTTTTTTAAATTAAACCATTTTTTAAAATTATAATTGGTGAAGAACTTGAACCCATTATTGTAGATAGAGGATACTCTATCTTACCTAGCATGGACTATGCTTCCATGCAACTCTTGTTATTGTTGGTATTTTTTGAAACCATTTAGTTGACTTGTCCTAACCATGACATGATGGCATGTTATTTTTCAGTGGTGTGTTTGACGAAGTCGGCCTGCCAAGTTGTAACCAAGTTTTCTACTTGGATTGGATTTTACAGGAAAATCAATTTAGCATTTCCATGATATCTTATTATTTATTAAAAGAGGGAGTATGAAGTTTGGGGTTGTAGTATATATAGAGAATATTAAAGAAATATATAATAGATTTAAAAGAATTTTATAATTTATAATCTCAAAATTAAGGGCAATACACCCTATCTTATCCTCTTCAAAGAAGTAAGCCTCCCCCAATGTGATAATTGCCATGATTAGATACCTAACTTACAAGAACAAGATAAACAACATGGATGAGAAGAGGCTCCTCAAAATTGCTTCAAAATCTAGCCAAAACCACCAAGGATGACTCTTGGATTATACAAACTCAACCCGTGTCTTGACAAACTCGTGGGGCACTTGGATTATATAAAATCAACAACTCAAATCTACAGCTCCCACTCGGAAAATATGCTCGAAAAAACACCAAAAAGTAGATGCTCATTTAGTTTTATTTGATCAAACTTCTTTGTTTAGAATTTGTGGATTTCTTTGTCCCTAACTATTGTGTCATAAATTGTTAAAACCTATGATTGTTAAAGTATAATAATGGTTTTATGATTATCAAAATATAACAATGTTTTTTAAGTGTCTATGATCTAATTTAATAGCTATCAATATGCACCTTGTAGCAAAGAATTTAATGCTATATATGTTGAATATACATTGTACAATTTAAAGATACTTTAGATATGAGAATGTGTATATAGCATATACATCATTAAATGCTTTGATACATGTTGCATATTATTTGTCTAATTTAATGTTGAAAAATATTTTTAACTATCTAATTTCCTACTCATTGCAATACAAAATTATATTTTCTTTAAAATTTATTCTTACTTTAACCATAAGCTTCTTAGCAATTTCAATAATAGACTCTTTTACAAGCTTCTATAACATTGATGAGCTGTAGATTCAAGTAATTTATGTTCAATGTTGGACGAATTCTCATACATATAACTAAATCCAATTTGAACTTTTTTTTTCTAATATGCGCATTGATGATGTAGAGGTCATATCTAAGTCTCATGAGCTCCTAGTGTTTCTCCTCTAAGCACTCTCTTTAAATATAAGGGGACATATGGAAATGGATTGAGATCCTATTCTTTCTCTGTCAAGCAATATTTTTGAAGATAAAATTGTACTCTTTCTCCTTGAAGCAATATTTTTAAAGATAAAATTGTACTCTTTCTCCTTGAACCAATCTCTTTGAAGATAAGATCATACTATTTCTCATATGAAAAATTAGTGACATACACATGGTGTTGATCAAGTATGTCATTATGCTTTTATTGTGTCTTTTGTAAAGACTCTCAAATTTTATCATGATCTTTTTTATTGTTGTTGATGGACTTGAATTGCTCAAAAGATGAAGTTTTTAGAGTCTTGTGGACAACATGATTATAATTGTGGTGCACAAAAGGGATATTGTTACCCCGAGTTTTTAGATGTCAAATATAAAAAATCTCAATAATTCTAGTGTGATTTGTCCTTCACTACATCATTTGGACTATCTACCTATGGTTGTAATGTACTACTTCTCTTTAATATGTGGGTATTGATCAATCCCCATAGTTTTTTATATTGACGATGATTAATGATGGTATACCAAGGTGCACCCACACTTTGTCAAAACAATAACCATCTTGTCTTTTGCATTTGAAAAATCTTCTTATAAGATATCATGACAACCATTTTTCTAAAGTGATTCATTGCTACCATGAGGTAGGCATTACCCACTTGAGTGGTTAGTAAACCTCTTAGATAGTCAATTGAAATGAAATCTTGTGGTTAACATGGATATAGTAATTGATTATAGTTACCTAACTTAGTTCGTGCTTAGTTCACTAGAATAGATATCATATAGAGGGGACAAATATGCAAAAAGTATTCCACCATCTATACCACTCTTGGATAGTATAAATACTTGTACAAGTCAATAGTGTTTTTCTTACACACAATAGTGTCCTACTACCTTGAAATGGTACACCTCTCACAATAGGCGATGTTACATCCATGGTAAATTTAAATAGGATTGAATGTATATAGCTTCTTGTCCTTTATCATGTGATCACAAAGTTGATCATTTGATAATATTATATTTTAGCAAGATTTAGTATATTTATGTGAATCCTGGACACTATGTGTAAGCTTTCTCAAAAGTGTTGAACTCGAGATTGTTAAAATATACACAAACACTATCAATGCAACTACTAAAGGACTCGAAAGGAACTTCAAGATTGTTAAAATATACACAAACACTATCAATGCAACTACTAAAGGACTCGAAAGGAACTTTGAAATATTGCTAAAGGAATCGAAAGGAACTTTGAAATATTGTTTGACAAATTATCTTTTTATCCTTCAACATTACCTTAAAATATAGTAGTAACTACTCCCCTTCACATGGCATGCATTCTTGATGTTTCTCTATTTCTAGAGGGATTAAAGATGTTTATAATTATTGTGCATGCCAATATCTTACTTAAAAAACTTGATGTAATGATACATAGGAGCTTGCACCCTTAATATATCTCATTAACATAAACTAAGTAATCTATAATAACATTAATTTTTTTATCATAGTGGTATGTAACAAAGCATTGTTGTTGCATAAAACTACATTCCCATGGCATATTCAAAATCATCCACACTGATCTTGAAGTGTTCCTAAATGTGATCTTGAAGTGTTCCTAAATGTTAGTAATGTGACAACAAAAGTAGTCATTGCATAATGCTTGATGTACTTAAACACTTTTGGTTGTGTGGTTTCCTAATTACATTAGATATGGTTGTGGTTAAATGGATTGAAAGTTGTGTAATGAGTTTTAAACACTTCTTATTGTGTGGTTTTCTAATTATACTAGATGTGGTTGTGGTTCAATGGATTGAAATTTGTGTAATGATTTTTGAACACTTATTGTTGTGTGGTTTTCTAATTATACTAGATGTGGTTGTTGTGTGGTTTTCTAATTATACTAGATGTGGTTGTGGTTCAATGGATGGAAACTTGTGTAATGAGTTTTGACAAGAATTTGTCATTCCCATAAATAAGTTATGGATGTTTGTTCTATGATAAGATCTTTACCTATAAATAAAATATTAATTTCATTAGTCTTCAATAGGTCTTTTTAAAGATAAATGAGTGCATGTTGCCCAAGTGTAAATATTTTCATGTTAATCAACATGGGGACTTAAATCAATGAAATTGTGACATAACATATTTTTTTTGGAATATTAAAGAATTTCCCTAATTTCATTAGAATTTTTCAAAATCATTTTGTTGAACCCCTCCCAATACATATTTCCAATTAAAAAAAAACTATTTTTTGCAAGTAAAAATTATATTACCTTCTATAAAACCTTGTGTGAGTAAATGCAGTCTTCATGAGCTTTCTTCTATAAAACCTTGGATGAGTAAATGCAGTCTTCATGAGCTTGGATAGCAATAGATGGAAACCAGCCCAAGCCCAGTCGTAAGTAAAAAAGAAACAAAGTATCATTCTTAGCAAGGCTATTGTTTTGTATATGGATGTTAAAATAACTGAAATATTAATATACTTAAACTTCAAAATAGAGAAGAGTAAAAGCATAAGGATTGTACTGTGTCTGGATGCTTAAATGGATGAAATATAACTATACTTAAACTTCAAAATAGAGAAGAGTAAAAGCATAAGGACTGAGAATCGGAAAAAACACCCCCAATACATCATGTGCTGAAAAAATGTTATGGAGGAAACTGGTCACTGAATGGGAGCCAGATCGAGGCATCCATGGAAGGCCTCTATAGAGAGAATTGATCTTGTTCCCTGCGGTTCAACATCTGGTAGGTTTGTTGACTGAGCAACAATAATAGTTTAGCATTCAACTGGTCCATTTTGAAATTCATGTCCACCATCTCTCTATGTACATTGAAGATGAATTGCAATTGTTCTTTCATCAATCCTTCCCCGGGGTTCTATGTCTGGGATATGCTCTTTGGATTAAAAATGCCTATGTGGAGAAGCAGGGATTCCTTGATGGAAGAAACTTGACCTACACGATCCTTCAAATTATATTAAATGCCTCCTCAAGGGGGGACAGGTTATACCCTCATCCTCAACCCATTCAACATAACAACCCCAGTCCAATATTTCATTAACATGTGGCGAATTGTGCAAGGGAACCTCAACGGGAGGCAATGAGGCAATGGAGTGTTTTCCCTCTATTCCTCATTTATGCCTTGATTCCTTTCAAATGACTGATGCATAGGATATTTTCGTCGGGAGCCACGAGCTCTACGATACCACTACGATACCGACCTCTTTCCCAGACCCTCGACATTGTGAATAGAGAAAAGAAAACCACACTAGGAGAGGATTGCAGAGAGCATGAATCAAGCATTCTCGTAGAGCCAACGAGAATGATCTGAAAAACCATCAACATTGCATGAGTATATCCTACATAGCCATCCTATCCAACTTGATTGTCCATAAATGTAGATAGATGACCACAATGGATGGAATGTTTGGGGACCGACTACAATTTACTCCCCTTATACCACAGAACCTTGTTGCGGTCGTCGTCACCTGATGTGAGAATGGAGTTGGATTAATGACCCTATAGGTATATAAATGAGACATCCCTTCCACATGCCATGACATTCCTTGAGTGGACACCTAGCAGGGCTCATTCTAACCATGTGTTTGATCATGAGCTGGTTGATAGCACTCCATATAGGGAGGAGTCATCCTATGTTTCCAGGGTTGGGCATTCTCGAAACAAGGGGGTGCACCGAGAATTTAGTAGAGATGCAACTTAGATCACCCTCTTTTTGATCAATAACAATGAGGACCATGTGAGGAGAAAGAAGATTCTTCATAGATTCCAATACATTGAGGATCCTCCGTATGGGCAAAATTTTGGCCGGCTCGGAGCCATTTAGGATTTTAGCTAGTGTGCTAACAATAATTTGAGAGTCCCCTTACACAATTAATTGATGGAATCCAAGCTAGATAAATGCTTGGATTCCACTCGTAAGAGCCCATAATTCAGGAGCATTGTTGGAATCATGCCCAATATTACTCATGAGGATGTGAGAGAGGTGTCCTCGAGCATCACAAAAAGCTACTCCAAAGATTGCAGGACTAAGATTCCCCTTGAAATCTCCATCAAAAATTAATTTGATGAATCCAGAGGGAGGACAATGCCATTTGTATGAGCTTCTTCAAACTGGAATAGATGGTTGAGGTGGATTGAGATCTGGAGAAAGACATAGATCCCATTGGTTCTGTTGTCGTAAGAGTTGAGTCTAGGCTGTAATACAGCCAAGCCTTAGCACATTTTAAATGAAATAATAATTATCACTCGGACTTAACTTGGGTTGCATGCAAGTAAATTTCAAGATAACCTCGAACCACTTTTGATTTGAAACTGCCCCTTCCAACCTGAGAGAGATCTCTCAAAAAATGTCACAATAGGATATTCAATAAGCTTATCAGTGGGAAAATATGTGGGTAACAGAAAGTTTTGGGTTTTTAGGGTTGGTGGGTTGGACCAGGAGGTAGTCCATTGGGACTAGAGTCAAATGATCAAAAAAATAATAAGAGTGTTTTGGCAATGGAAATCCATGGAACAGAGGCAAGGTAGAAGCTGGTTATAGAGAGAAGGATTTATAAAAGTATGGAAACATAATAGACAGAAAACATATCAAAATTCAAGGAGCACTTAGCAATGAGTGAATTCCAAGCATAAATCGGTGGAAAGAGCTGGTTAGGACAAAGCATCTATCCAAGGATGAATTATGAACCTTCATATCTCTACAAGAAACAACCTATAACATGTCCTGCAATGGAGCATCTAACAAACAGATGAATTCCATTACAAACAGTCACAAATCGGGAAGAAAATGGAAATAAAACCAAGTGAAATGATGTGAAAACGAAGCAATAAGACATCCTCTGCAAACACAATCACAAGAATCTCTTATGTAGATTAAAAATGGCTCTGCACTCTTTTATTTAAACAAGAAAGAAAAATATTACAGTCCCAGGAGTACTACTCCCATGTTTGCTTCGCCCCCCCTCTGTTCTTCTTCAAGAAGATACAATAATATAGGTCTTCTACCCCCTTTCGAATAACTGAAAAATGATTCGAAATACAAAAGAAATACCTCTAGAAATGAACATGTATCTCATGTAGGTATTGAGGTCGAAATACTCCCTAGGAGGTTGAATTTCCTCCCAAAAGATAGCAACAATTACCATCAATTTCAGAAACTTTCTGCCATAGAAAATGGGCCAAACTGTTGAAAACTGGGGTTGTGGCTATGGTTTTGTATCTGTCGAATCATGAAAGATGTGTATAAATTGAAAGATTTTTTTTTGAATCTGTTTGTTCTGAGAAAAAACCTCTCTCAATTCCCTGAGATCCGTTTCCATTTGCCCCAGATTTGCATTTTACAAACATGTGTCAAAACAAGAAAATATGAGATCCAAAAATTAGGGCTCGGAGATGGATTTGATTCTCCCAATATGTGAAAACTGTAGGAAAAATGAGAGATACTATTGATATCTGATGTGTTAGGCACAAAAACCTTATATCGTTTCTCAAAATTATACTCCATTCGTTCAGAATCATTATTTGAAAATGATGACTCAACACACTAAAAAATGCCATATTTCTGAAAATGAACCTCATCTTGCGGGGGACTTTTGACTGTCTTCCCAAGATCCAAATTAAATTATGAATACACCACTGGAAATATTAGGATATTATATGTCTATCAACTATTCGAACGTGGAAAATGGCCTCTCCAAGGCTGATAAAAATGGTTTTTTCCCAAGGAAGTTTTCTTCACTGGAAAAAACCTGTTATTTCGGTGGCTAATAGGCCGAAAACAGGGGTATCTTAGCCACCTAAAGTCCTAGATTTTGAAATCTAAACATGCGATTCTAGAGCACCATAAGCCATCGAAAGTACTGAAACCCCAATTTCAGGTTTCAGGTTTCGGGGAAACAGAGCAATGGTCAAAATCTCTATGTCGGTCAAACCCTCGACTGTCAAAAACCCAAAATGGTCACATGGAATTGATGAATAGTCTATGCTAGGTGATTGCTAAGTTTCATATTCACAGATCTGTTCCCAGCTAAGGTTGCAGACACCTGAGTCTCACAACCACCCCTACCTCTACCTTGAGTGATACTTCATCTGCTTTGCAGGTGTTGCCGAAAGGGTCGGTAGTTAGGGTTTTTTTGGTGTGCTATTGTAGCATTGAACCTTGGGTCTACCCCTATGCCAAAAAATGGTTCCATTGTCGGGAACTGAAACTGTGATTTCTAGGAACTGAGCAGAAGAAGCTTTGTGCAAAGATTCATCCTAAAATTATAAAAGCTCTATGCGTGGATCTATGCCCTAGTGCGCAGTGATCCACTTGATCTGAAAAGCTCTTTGTTGAAGAAGGAAGGACATATTTGAAGGAAAGAAGTTAGATCTGCAAGAAAAGAGGTTGATACTGAAGAAAAGAAGTAAGATTTGTAAGCTCTGTGCTCTAATAAAGGTAAGAATAGTCAAAAGTTCCTAGATCTGGAAGCTTTGTGCCCTGTAGAAGTAAGATAAGTGATTTTTTTTGTTTCTAGAGCATGGATTTAGGTATGCTTGATAGATTTTTTCCTAGATTGAAAACTAGGGCATTGTTAGATGAAAGAACGTTTGATATGAATAGATCTAATAAGTATAATGATAGATATTTTATACCTATGCATAGAAAGAATTTTTGGACTAACCAATGGATGCATGATCCTAGAAAGAAATTTTTTCAAGCTAGCCTTTATGATCCTAGAGCACAGTATAAGAAGAGTTGGGGATCATTGAAGAGAAAGAGAGGATTAACTCTTTGTTATAGTTGTAGAAGACCAGGACATCTTGCTAAGGAATGGCCTAGGAGAAACCCTAGTTGCCTTTGTTGTAAGGCTATGGACCATGAAGTAATGGATTGCCCTAGAATGATTGCTAGACTTGAAAATATGAATATGGAGCAAGAAAACTCTGAAGGAGATAAAGAGACTAACATTATAGAAGAACCCTAGAAAGAATCATAGATTATGTTACTGAAAATGAAAGAAACCCTAGATGAACATAAAGATGTCATTTTTTCAAAGATCTTCAAAGAAAAGGAGAAAATCGAAGTAAGAATAGGAGACTTCAACATTGACTGTGCTTTGGATGAGGGAACATAGATGAACATTATGACAGAAAGTACTTGGGAAACCCTAGGAAGGCCTTCTATGGCTCCTTCACTAGGAAAACTAGGGTTGTTTAAAGGAAAAATGGTAACCCTATGTGGTAGGATTACCTAGATAGCTATGAGTACCCATGGAGCTTCAACAAAGGAATAATTCAAAGTTATTAAATTTATTGAGGACCATGCCACATTTCTAGCTTTGTTAGGCAAGATCTGGATTGAAAAAGACTAGATCTGAAGAAAAGAAGAAAAGGAAGCCCTAGAACAGAAGAAGCAAGAACTCATGGAATTTATGACTAGAAGGATCACCTACTTGATGGCAGAACAAGAGAACAAATCTAAGCTATTGAACACTAGGGACTTGGATGTCGAAGCTATAAGAGCATTAGAGTAACCACAGAAGACTAAAATACCTAATCCATATAATGAATGAGTATTACCCTTAGATCTGAAGAAAGAATATCAACGTTGCGAAGTGACTATGTTGAGAGAAGATAAGAATCAGAATGGAAAAAGGATGACCGAGATGAAGCTCACTGGGAAGAAGGCTAGGAAGCTAAGTAAGAGGAGATCCAAGATTGAAAAGTTACAGAAGACTCCAGAGGAAACTTCGCAGAAGGAAAAATCATAGGAATTGAGCTTCGTCGGGATATCAGAACAATGACATACGACACTTCGTTGTGGCAAAGAAATAAAGCCGTTGGACTGATATAACCGTTCGACTTCCGCCTCAAACGAACAGAAAAGAATTAAAGGATCACCACCATACCGTTGGACCATGCCATAACGGATGGATCAACGTTCATGGAAGCTTCATACTCGTTGCAAGCAGACCATTGATGAATTTCATATTTAGCTCGTCGCGTCGTGCCCAAAGAACACTTTTTCCAACTGAAAAATCGAAGCCCGTAGAACTGGTAATTGTCTAAAGTGATCATTGCAAGCAGATTGTTCATCCTAGTGCAGTATTTTGAGATCATCGTGACCGTGATTATCTTTCCCGAGTGCGTATGTCCGACGAGCTCATCGCACTTGAGGAATCTGTCATAGAGGTCCTTCTCGATTTAATGACTGAGAGAGTCATGTTGGAAAGAAGAATTTCCATCGGAGTCCAAGCATCATCGACAGGAGGAGTGCAAGCCTCCCCGTCGACTGCTCGAGCAGGAACATCTCGAGCCAGTGCTTTAAGAAGAACTAAGCATAAGGAGGACATAGGCAATGCAAATTTAGTGCCATCCATCCTACCAGCTTACATACCCCCTCTTAGTGGTGATATTAATAGGGACAATGTCCCTAGAGACTTTGAATACACCCTAGTCACTGTGTATCTACCGAAAGGAGTATGCACCTACCGCACAGATCAAGACAAGGTTACAACGTTGAAGTTTTGCGACTTCAACCTGGGGGACCGTAAAGTTTACAGCATGATCGCCCTGTATAAGTACTTGATGAGAACTAAGGGAAAGAATTCGAATCTCATCCCCCATCAATGGATGATGAACCTCGCGTAGTCTACTTTGCTCAACGTTATGAAAATAACGCACTTTGGCAGACACCAGGAGGTGAATGCTTGTGTAAAATTGTTGCTAGCAAGTTACCACGGAGGATACATATGGTTAGATCATCACATAAATGTTGATCTGGAACTGATCAATAGGATCACTAGGCTTAGCATGCAGAGCCCTGATCCCTATGAGTACTATCCTGGAAAGACCGCAGACCGTGTTCTTGCGCAGAAGATCAAAGAAGCCTATGGCGATGTTGAGAAAGGTGGGAGAGGCTACAAGGTAGCTTCTATTGAAAGTGGCGTAGTGTGCCTTGCATGCCAACTGATCACAGGGAAGTTCGTACGCAAGAATCGACCAACACAAGTATCTAGCTTTGTAGTTGACCTCGCAGGAAAGTGCATAGAGGGACTACAAATGAACTGGGTGAAGTACTTGGTGAATCAACTGGAGATTGACTTTAGAGAAGCTCATGATCAGGGGAATGAATTCCAGTTTAGCTGGCTATTGATACTGATCGCTTTTGTTTCATGGGAGCTACCGGAAGGCGCAACCTTCCCAGACCTTGACCCCTTTGAGCCACTAGCCGCGAATTTCAATACATTATCATACTCGAACGACATGAGAAGGCAATGGCAATTGAATGTTGTTTTCCACATGTACTATAACCAATTGAAAGCATCCATAAGGAGTGAACCTCGCATAACCCCGAACAATTTATAGAGATTCTGACCTCTGATAAAGTTCAGCATGGACCACCACTTTATATACCTAACCCCACGTGCTGATGAGCACCAGGAATAGCTTCAGTCCTACTATAAGCTGACAGAATAATACCTGGAAGAGATCACCAAGGAATGGTCGGTGAACCTCCTTGTTTCAGCAGACCCCACAGAAATGTCCGACATCGACAAGCCCAAAACTGCGCAGGATACACCTAGGCCCAGTAAGACAAATAAAGCAAAGACAACGAAGAAGACTGAAGAAGTCCAGGATGTTGACAACCTATCTGTAACAACGACTTCCATTACACCATATGAAGAAGGTGATGATGAAGAAGGTACAAAAATTGAACAACAGAAAGTCGAAGAACCACCACCTAGGGACGAAGAAGACTCATCGAAGAAAGGAAGGTCTCACCTCTAAAATCTTCCTCCAGAAAGAAACCAAGAACCCCTATAACCAAGATGCGAACTGCCCTCACTTTAGATGACTTTGATTTCATTGTTGCAGCGGTCGATGATGCTTCAAAGGAAATCATAGAGAAGCAGGAGGCAAAGCAGGAAAAAATGTATAGCCAAATTGAGATCGCACTCCAAGGAGTACAACAAGCACTCTAGTCTAGCTGAGAAATCTCTACTGCACCTCTGCCAGAAGGAACAACAGAAGTGGGAGATGAATCAGTTCAGCTCCGCAAGATTGTTGATACAGTCAAAGTACGCCTTCGACATTCTCAGGAAGAAAAAGCGTAGGCCACCCAAGCCCTAAAGAAATCACAGGAGGAAATTATTGAACAACGCCAAGCCGCACGACAAGAGAAGAATGCTCTTCAAGAAAAATTTGAAGAAGACAGAGCGAAGATCCAAAAAGAGAAAGAGTAGTTTCTCGCAAAGAAAATAGGAATTGAAGAAGCAATCAACAAAGAATTTTTCTCTGTGATCGACTTAGAGCAGAAGTCTGAATATCCCATAGAGAGCCAAGTGACGAAGCTGGCTGAAGTTATTTAGCAACTTCAACAAAGGTTCGTGGAATTAGAGCTTCATACCATACCACAGACTCCACAATAAGTGTGCGACCAATGAGAATTGAATGCTTAGAACATAGTTGGGAGGATTAAAACACTTGTTGCAAAATGTAAACAGCTAAGTAGCAGAAGCGTGCAGATATATGAACAACTATCTGAAGACCCAGAGTTGAAGAAACTGGAGTCCCAACTCCAGAAAGAAAATAAACACAGAGATATAGTACAGGCGTAGCTCAAGATCCTGTCACCCATCAAGAGGATGAAGAGATCCTAGGAACAATGCACTGCCCAACAACTCGTTCTTACCACACAGAACAGAGTGATGGAAGTCACCCAGAAACTCCAACCAATCCAAGAGGCGGCCTACCTACTGTTTGAAGAAATTGAAGGCCAAGGAACACTACTAGAAAAAGTAGTTGTTACAGTCGAGCAACAACTGGAAGGACCTATCAACAAAGTGATTGTTCAGGAATTTGTTGAGCAAGAAGTAGTAGCACAAAGACAAGTCGAAGTAGCTCGAGCCAATCTTGAAACCTTTGAGGCAAAGTTACCCAGACTTGAGTGACTTGGAACAAGTCATAGGTGACTGTTGGGGGCTTGTTGGCCCTTGACCAAGTTTTGAGGAACACTTGGTCATATTTGACCGTTTTTGGGACTTTGACAGCTTACCAAATATGGAGCACAACGTGAAGCGGAAATCGTGGAAGCTAGACCCCTTTTTGGGTCCTTTTTTGGGTTTTTGGGGATAATGTAATGGGAAAGGGATGTCGGCCCGTGGGTTTACCCATGCTTAGGCCCACTTTTGTAATGTATAAATAGATGTCTAGGCGAAGTAAGTAAGGGGACGGTAGCCCATCCATGTGATGTAATCTAAGTGCTAGTAGTTCTCTGTGCATGACTGTAGAGGGGTTACAGAGCTAAGTGCAAGTTATTATAGAGATTATAGAAGGCTTTGTGCTACAATGCAAGGAAGAAGGATCTAGCAAGCTGCATAGATATTATGTGTTGTGCATAGAAGGGTTTTTGGTGACTCTGTGCTATAACCTAATTAACTGAAGCTAATAAAGAAGAAGACATTGTGGACATAGCCCTAGGGCAGGGGTGAACCACGGTAAATATGTGTGTTGTGCTCTGTTCCTCAACCTGATGTGTTTGTCTCTTCCTTTGCTAAGTGCTTTGATGTGTTTAGATAGATCTATTTATTCTTTGTGCTTTTGAGATATGAATGAAGATTATATCTGGTATGTAATATGCTTAGTGTTTTATCTGTCGAATCTAATCCATCTTGTTGTGGCTAAGTGTTGAATTATCTTAGATCTAAGTACATATTGTGATGCTCTGTGTTATCTGGGAAGTATCATAAGGGTTGAATATTGATGAATAATCTATGCTAGGTGATTTCTAAGTGTTATAATCCCAGATCTGTGTCCCAACTAAGGTTGCATATACCTGATTCTCGCAACCACCCTTGCCTCTACCTCGGGCGAGACTTCATCTGCTTCACAGGTTTTGTAGAAAGTGTCGGTAGCTAGGGTTTTGTTGGTGCATTGTTGTAGCGTTGAACCCTGGGCCTTACCCTATTCCAACAAGGGTCATCAGTCAAACAAATGCCCGGGACATCAACCATGAGCAACTCTGATCCTTTCTATGGCATGCTTTCTATCTTAGATTTATACTCCTCCAAATCTCAGTCTAAAACATCCTTGAACAACAAACTTCTTTCAAGACTATTAAATGTGACAACCCTATCCTCTTCATGAAACAAAACAGGGCTTACAAGTTGATTTCCTGGCTAGAAATCATCATCATAAATAGGTTCATTAACTTCTTGTAAGGTTTCATCAAACACATGATTGTCATTATTTAAAATCAAATTTACATTTTCAGAAATGGAAGAAGTTTGACTCTCATATCCGAGACTTTGTATACACTGCAAATCTGTCTAAGCAGGGGATGTAACATGACTATGCAAGAGAGGATCTATTTCTTCTTCAGTCAAAGGAGAAGGTGGTCTCTGTATTTTCTGGATAAAACAACAATTATTTTCTTTCTCTTCTGCAGGTTGACCCTGATGCTGAATATCTTCTTCTCGAATATGATCACAAGAGCTATCATATCCTTCTTCCTTATCAGCCAACTCTTCTTCATACTGATCATCTTCATCAACTTGAGAAATTTCTGATATTACTTCCTCCTCTTCAAAAGGATTTGTTTGATCTTTTTGTCTTATGAATTCTATATTACATAAATCTTCAAAAAGGATTTAAGCTGAATATATCCTCTTACAATGTTGATGAAAATGTGTGTGAAAATATTTCAATGAAGGAATACTAGAATGGGGTAAAGATTTATACTAGAGTCTAGCATCTCTTTCCAACAAAAACATAAACAACTTCATGAGGACATCTTCATGATGTACATTTAATTCATCCATGAGCTTGTGGAATTCAATCAAGTGTTGAGCAGGATTGTCATCCACATATCCTCCAATTTAGGAAGGACATCTTCCCAAATTTTAAAGTCCGGAATAGTGTTTGGAAAACCATAAAAATTTATAAAGTCCAGAGGAGAAAACCTTGCAGCAATCTGAGCGATGAACGAATGCGACATTTTGAGACTAGTGGAATTGCTAGTGAATCATGTAGAGTCTTCGAACCAAGGAGTCGTCGGGTGAAGTATCACAACCAATTGAATGCCTATTCTGTGTTCACCATCAAGGAATAGATCTAAACTTTTTGTTGTATCCCAGGGAAGATAGCTTTGTTCCTCCGTCCCCGGCAATGGCACTAGAAAAATGTTGTCACAAGAGTTGACTCTAGGCTATAATAGAGCCAAGACTTAGCACATTTTAAATGAAATAATAATTATCACTTGGACTTGACTTGGGTTACATGCAAGAAAATTGTGAGATAACCTCGAACCACTTTTGATTTGAAATTGCCCCTTCCAACCCGAGAGGGGTCTCTCGAAAATATGTCACAATAGGATATTCAATAGCTTAACAATGTGCATATCTGTGGGTAACATATATTTTTGGGTTTTTAGGGTTGGTGGGTTGGACCAGGAGGTATTCCATTGGGAATGGAGTCAAATGATCAAGAAAATAATAAGAGTGTTTCAGCAATGGAAATCCATGGAACAAAGGCGAGGTAGAAGATGGTTATAGAGAGAAGGATTTATAAAAGTATGGCAGCAGAATAGAGAGAAAACATATCAAAATGCAAGGAGCACTTAGCAATGAGTGAATTCCAAACATAAATCAGTGGAAAGAGATGGTTGGGATAGAGCATCTATCCAAGGATGAATTATGAACCTTTAGATGTCTACAAGAAACAAGCTATAACATGTCCTGCAATAAAGCATCTAACAAATAGATGAATTCCATTACAAACACAATCACAAATCGGGATGAAAATGGAAATAAAACCAAGTGAAATGATGCGAAAACGAAGAAATAAGACATTCTCTGCAAACAAAATCACAAGAATCTCTGTTGTAGATTAAAAATGGCTCTGCACTCTTTTATTTAAACAAGAAAGCAAAATATTACATTCCAGGAGTACTACTCCCGTGTTTACTTTGCCCCCCCTCCGTTCTTCTTCAAGAAGATAAAATAATATAGGTCTTCTACCCCCTTTCAAATAACTGAAAAATGATTTGAATTACAAAATAAATCCCTCTATAAATGAGCAGGTATCTCATGTATGTATTGAGGTTGAAATCCTCCCTAGGAGGTCGAATTTGGTCCAAAAAGATAACAACAGTTACCATCAATTTCAGAAACTTTCTGCCATAGAAAATGGGCCAAACTGCTGAAAATTGGGGTTGTGGTTATGGTTTTGTATCTCTCGAATCATGACAGATGTGTATAAACTGAAAGAGGCTTTTTTGAATCTGTTTGTTCTGAGCAAAAACCTCTCTCAGTTCCCTGATATTCGTTTCCATTTTCCCCATATCTGCATTTTACAAACATGTGTCAAAAAAGGAAAATATGAGATCCAAAAATTAGGGCTCGGAGATGGATTTGATTCTCCCAATATATGAAAACTGCAGGAAAAATGAGAGATTATGTTGATCTATGATGTGCTAGGCACAAAAACATCCAACCGTTTCTCAAAATTATACTCCATTCGTTCAGAATCATTATTTGAAATTGTCCAGAATACTGATGGAGATAGAATGGTCCATATTGGAGTGAATCATCCATGCATGTTCACGTAACAGTATTGTTAGAGAAGTTGTGGAGCTATGATGGTGTTTGTCTTCTCTTGCAGGAAAGGTGATGGATGAATTAATTAACGGCATGATATATTAGGTAAATTTTTGTCAAGGTGGAGATTGTTGGAAACATGCCAACAAATTTCTTCATGTGGTCACATGCACATGCATGCAACTATGTTAATGTGCATGCATGCAATCTATTTATGAACTTCTCGTGTAACTATGTGATCTATTCTTGATCAGTTTGTGTAACTGAGTGATATATGTTATATATGCAAGCATACCCATAGAGGTGTGTGTGCAATGTGAGTGCAATGTGTAGTGAGTGTGTGAGAGAAAGACGCAATACTGAGTTGTTGTGTGTATGAGAGGAGAGGATGGTTGTATTCCTGGGTTGGCTATTGTAATTCTCCCTTGAATAATAAGAATATAGATAATCATTTCCCGTGTTTTTTTCCCGTATTGGGGTTCCACATAAATCATTGTGTCAAATATGGGATTGTTGTGCTTGGTTTAATGCATGTTTGATCTGTCTTGTTTATGCTCTGATTATTATGCTTTGTTTTGCTTATGTTTCCTAACATATAATTGAATAGTTTCAGGTTTTAGGCACTTACCATTTTTTAGCAGACAAAAACAATGGAAAATTGCAATAATGAGTCGTCCCCAATTCCCCCTTGATGCTCAGATGATCCTAATCCACATGCAACTGAGGATTATGATTATTAATACTCTTAGGACTATCTTGTATACTCAAATTATAGTGCTCAAATGGCAAAAACAATAATGGAATTTCACAGACTAGAAATGTAGAGCTCATATATCAATTATTTTTTGAATGACTTATTTAATTGGCTAGATTTCAAATTAAAACTAATGGATCTTACCCATGCAAAATAGTGACCCAATAATGTCTCGATCTTAAATAATATCATTCTCGATTTGTCAGTACAACTGCAAAACCCATGCAATGATTACTAGTGGATTTCCCCCACATGTGAAATGTCTTCGGTTGATCAGAATTTTCGTGTTATTCCTAAAAACTTTGTTTCTTGCTATTGATAGACTCTAATTCATGTTATTCAATGTTGCTGGAAATCTTACCCTTTATTAGTTCTCAAGAAAGATAATATTTTTTTCCTATCACAATTTTCACTTTCATTAAAATGATTGGAACAAAAAGTGGGTTTTACGAAACTTGGATTTTTTTTTTCTCAAGGCTAAATAAGCCTTCTACACCACATGAAATCATTCAAATCAAAGTATAAGAAAAAAAACAAAAAATACATGAAATTTTCTAGTAAAAAATAAAAAAGTGGTACCCACAATTTTAGAATTTTAGGGTGTGTTGTGTACTCAACATAGTTCTAGAACAAGATTATCATAAGTAAAAAGGAACATGGGTGGAAGCTATATGTTTCATCTTGGATTTGGACCCATATTTTGGTCTTGTAAAAAGCAAAAGGTGGTCTCTCTTGGTCTCTCTTTTGACTACCTAGGTTCAATATAGTAGTGTTGTGGATTTGTAACCTAATGCGTGATATTGGATTCATATTTGAAGCATGAAATATATTATATTATGATAATCAAAGTGCAATACAAGTAGCTAAAAACATTATTTCTCATACTAGGATGAAGCATGAAACACATACTAAGATCAAGCATGAAACATGTGGAGCTTCATGTCCATCTTCTCACATATAAAATTATTGTGTTTATATGATCATTTATTGTCTCAAATATTGATTCAAAACCCCCTCTCTGTAGTAATATCACTTCATTTTTTTAATAGTAATATCACTTCATTCTTTTAGAATTTGGATATATCACACTTTAAAAGATCTTATGTTGAGGTTGTATTTAGAATATTATTCAAACAATGTAGACTTCAATAATCACTATTAAAAATAAATACAAATAATGTCACTAATTTCTTTTCTTTTGATTACATGCTTTAAAGTTATTTTGATTTTAAAGTATTCTAAGAATGTTTTTCATTATTTTTCTTTCTCAAATTTCAGTGACTCACAATTTTCCTTTGTTTCTTTATTATTATTTACAAAGCAAAAAAACTTGTTTTTATTCTTTATTATTACTTACTTTGAAAATGCATTAAACACCTAAGCGCATTTATATTCATGCACCTATTTTCACTTCCATTAACTTTTTGAGTTAGAAATGAGGATTCATATCTAAACTAAATTCAATATTTAAACATTTTAATTATTAAAGATTCATGTTATTTATATTTTATTTATATGTTTTAATTTTTAATATAAACCTAGAAAAACTTGGAATTGATTTATAACCTAATTGAATTATGTTATATCTATGCAATTTTGTATAAACTTTTAAATTAAATTAAATTATCAATTATAAATCTATTGGTAAAGTTTACAGAGATATTTGGTTTTGAACATGTGACCTCTTAGGAGGAAAGACATGTTCTTAACCATTAGGTCCACTCAGACTTAACTTCTTAAGAGGAAACACATGTGCTTAACCATTAGGTTTTTGGCATTTTTGGTCTTGGTTTCTCTGTCTCTAAGTTGTCTATATCATTTTTTTTCATCTTTAACTATATTTTTACTAATTTATTTTTAGTTAAAAATAAATTCAAAATTATTATTATTAAAAAGAAATTACACATATGTATATCATTTTGTATTAATCTAGTAGGATTACACTTTGTATTAATGATAAGAGAAATCTTTAAAATCTAAAAGTATAAATGCAATACTAATGAAATAAATGGATAGTAATAATGAGAGAACACGTGACATTTTTACATTTTTTTTTAATTTTTGATATAAAATGTACTAGGTATTTATAGCCAAATTTATTGATTATATAATTAATTTCAAATATTGAAATACGTGAAGGAAACAATAAAATTTAAAATATATTAACCAACTAAAAATGAGAAAAACAAATATTTTTATTATATATATATATATATATATGTTTTCTTAAGTTAAACATTACACTTCACATACAAATTTAAAATACAAGGGATATTAATATCAAATCAATAACAAACTCATTGTTATAGTCCCTCGATAAAAACTAATAATAAAATTATGTATGAAATAAATTTGTGTATAAACTTTTAAATTAATTTATAATTTTGAAAATAGTGTATAAAAATATTACATTGATAAAAACTAATAATAAAATTATGTATGAAATAAATTTGTGTATAAACTTTTAAATTAATTTATAATTTTGAAAATAGTGTATAAAAATATTACATTGGAGAGTCACTAAGTTGAACTTCACTAAATAAAACAAATAAAAAAAACGTACCAAAGTTTTGATGAAATACATATTATTAAAATATTTTATATTCTATAAAATAGTTTATTTAAATGGACACGGTTGATGAAATACATATTATAAAATATTTTATATTCTATAAAATAGTTTATGTAAATGGACATGGTTGATTGATGGAAGGATATTGAATTATTCACTTCGCACTTTCGTACTTTCTCATTTAAATAGACACCAACGTGTTTTGGTGGG
>ML805537.1:376225-388418 GCA_009831015.1 Picea engelmannii
GTTAAAATAACCATGTACAGTGGGTGGAAACTTTCTGTATATAAAGAGAAATTATACATGATATTTTTTATGATTACATTTTTTTAAAACGCATCATGGGACATAGGCTACGGTATTCTACAGAAAGATATCCAGACAAAATTTAACTTGATCACTTGTACCTAACGAGTAATCTAATAACCAAACTTAACCTAATGGAACCGAGACCAATTTTAAGTTTATTGATCTATAATTAGATTATTTATAAGACCTTTATCCAAATAACATATGGAGTTTTTTTTAAATATGTTTTTTAATTCCAAACATCATATAGATTTTCCAAAAGTTTGTTGGCTTTTCGCATTGTTGATATTTACTTGCAGATTCGGTACAGTTTTCAAACTTATGGTACAGAAAAATTAGAACAAAGTAAAGAAGATAACTTCGGGAACGGGTGGGAGATGATATCTTATAATTGTTGGTATTTTGTGAAACCGTTTAGTTGACTTGTCCAACCAAGACATGATAGCCGTCACAAAAAATTGCAAGCAGGAATCTTATGGCGTTCCTCTAATGCTGGGCGCTACATATCCTCTTTTCGCACATTCCGGCCAGCATCAGCACAAGATTCATTTTTGAATCCGTGGGACTCAATTGATATCTCGTGAGGTAACAACTTTAACACCCTCTCTTCCTCATATATATCTGTTGTCAACTTGGAATGGGTGCACCTAACGCTGGGCACTACATCACCTGCCGGACTGGCACTACCTATCTGACCAGCATGAATGGCATGTTAATTTTTCGTGCCGTCTTTGACTAAGTCGGTCTGCCAACTTGTAACCAAGTTTTCTAATTGCATTGGATTAGATTGTGCAGTACAATCAATTTAGCATTTCCATGATATCGTATTATTTATTAAAAGAGGGAGTGTGAAGTTCGGAGTTGAAGTGTATATATATATATATATATATATATATATATATATATATATATATATAATTCTAGAGAAAAATAGAATAGATTACAAATTTTTTTTATAATTTATAATCTTAAAATTAAGGACAATACATCTTATTATCTTTAAAGAAACAAGTTTCTTCGTCATTGTGAGAATTGTCATGATTAGATACTTAACTTACAAGAACAAGATAAACAATATGGGTAACATGGATGACAAGAGGCTCCTCAAAATTGCTTCAAACTCTAGCCAAAACCATGGCACTTGGATTATACAAATTGAGTTGGTGTCTTGACAAACCCATGGGGCACTTGGATTATACAAACTCAACCACTCAAATTTATAGTTCCAACAATCTTGGAAAAATATGCTCAGAAAATCACCAAAAAGTAGAACATTACGACTTTGTTATGTTTTAATGCTCATTTAGTTTTATTTATCAATATTCTTTGTTTAGGAGTTGTGGATTTCTTTGTCTCTAACTACTATTTCATAAATTGTTAAAACCTATGATTGTTAAAGTATAATAATGGTCTTATGATTATCTAAATATAACAATGTCTTTTTAATTGTTTATGATTTAATTTAATAGCTATCAATATGCACCCTGCAACAAAGCATTTAATGATATATATGTTGAATATACATTGTCCAATTTAAAAATACTTTAGATCCAAGGATGTGTATATAGCATATACATCATTAAATGTTTTGATACAAGTTGCATATTATTTTTCTAATTTAATGTTGAAAATTATTTTTAATTATCTAATTTCCCACTCATTACCATACAAAATTATATTTTCTTTAAATTTTATTCTTACTTTAACCATAAGCTTCTTATATTTTCTTTAAATTTTATTCTTACTTTAACCATAAGCTTCTTAGTAATTTCCATGATAGACTTTTCTACAAGCTTCTATAACATTGATGAACCATAGATTCAAGTAATTTTGTGTTCAATAATGGATGTATTCTCATACATATAACTAAATCCAATTTAAACTTCTTTTGTCTAATATGGGCATTGTGCATTGATGATGTAGGGGTCATATCTAAGTCTCATGAGCTCATAGTGTTTCTCCTCCAAGCACTCTCTTTAAAGATAAGGGGAAATATGGAAATGGATTGAGCTCCTATTTTTTCTCCTTCAAGTAATATTTTTGAAGATAAAAGCAATATTTTTGAAGATAAAACTGTACTCTTTTTCCTTGAAGCAATATTTTTAAAGATAAAATTGTATTCTTTCTCCTTGAACCGATCTCTTTGAAGATAAGATCATACTATTTCTCATATGAAAAATTAGTGACATGCACATGGTGTTGATTAGGTATGTCATTGTGCTTTTACTGACCCTTTTGTAAAGACTCTCAAATTTTATCATGATCTTTTTTATTGTTGCCGATGGAATTGAATTGCTCAAAATATGAAGTGTTCAGAGTCTTGTGGACAACATGATTATAATTGTGGTGCACAAAAGGGATATTGTTATCCAGAGTTTTTAGATGTCAACTATAAAAAATATCAATAATTCTAATGTGATTTGTCCTTCACTACATCATTTGGACTATCTACCTATGGATCTAATGTACTACTTCTCTTTAATATGTGGGTATTGATCAATCCCCATAGTTTTTTCTATTGAAGATGATTAATGATGGTATACCAAAGTGCACCCACACTTTGTTAAAAAAATAACCATGTTGTCTTTTGCATTTGTAAAATCTTCCTATAAGGTATCATGATAACCATTTTGTTAAAGTGATTCATTGCTACCACGAGGTAAGAATTACCCACTTTAGTGGTTAGTAAACCTCTTAGATAGTCAATTGAAATGAAATCATGTGGTTATCTTGGGTATATAAATTAATTATAGTTACCCAACTTAGTTCGTGCTTAGTTCACTAGAATATATATCATATAAAAAAAATGTATATATGCATAAATTATTCCACCATCTATACCACTCTTGGATAGTATAAATAATTGTACTAATCAATAGTTTTTTTTCTCACACAATAGTGTCCTACTACCTTGAAATAGTACACCTCACACAATAGCGATGTTACATCCATGGAAAATTTAAATAGGATTGAATCTATATAGATTCTTGTCCTTTATCAGGTAATCACAAAGTTGATCATTTAATAATATTATATTTTAGCAAGATTTAGTATATTTATGTGAATCCTAGACACTCTTTGTGAACTTTCTCGAAAGTGTTAAACTCCATATTGTTAAAATATACACAAACACTATCAATGCAACTACTAAAGGACTCGAAAGGAACTTTGAAATATTGTTTGACAAATTATCTTTTTACCCTTCAACATTACCTTAAAATATTGTAGTTCCCTTCACATGGAATGCATTCTTGATGTTTTTCGATTTCTAGAGGGATTAAAGATGTTTATAATCATTGTGCACAACAATATCTTACTTTAAAAAATGATGTAATTGATACATAGGATCTTGCACCCCTAATATATCTCATTAATATAAACTAAGTAAGAACATCTAAAAAAGTATCATAGTGGTATGTAACAAAGAATTAGTGTTGCATCAAACTACATTCCCATGGCATATTCAAAAGCACCCACATTGATTTTGAAGTGTTCCTAAATGTCAGTAATGTGACAAAAATAAATAAATAAATAAATAAATAGCTATTGCATAGTGCTTGATGTACTTAGACATTTCTCATTGTGTGGTTTCCTAACACTATATGTGGTTGTGGTTCAATGGATTGAAAGTTGTGTAATGAGTTTTAAGAACTTGTGGTTGTGTGGTTTCCTAACTACATTAGATGTGGTTGTGGTTCAATGGATTGAAAGTTGTGTAATGATTTTTGACAAGAATTTGTCATTCCCATAAAACTTTGTAGGTTATGGATGTGTGTTCTATAATAAGATATTCACCTATAAATAAAAGATTAATTTCATTAGCGTTCAATACATCTTTCTAAAGATAAATGAGTTCATGTTGCCCAAGTGTAAACATTTTTATGTTGACCAACATGGGGACTTAACCCAGTGAACTTGTGACATAACACATTTTTTTATGGGATATTAAATAATTTCCTTAATTTCACTAAAATTTAAAAAATATCTTCCAAAATATTATTGTTGAACCCCCTCCCAATACATATTTCCAATTAAAATAAAACATTTTTTTGTAAGTAAGAATGATATTTCCTTCTATAAACCCTCCGATGAGTAAATGCAGTCTTCATGAGTTTGAGTAGATCGCCATAGATGGAAACCAACCCAAGCCCAGACATGAGTAAAAAAGAAACAAACTATCCTTCTTAGCAAGGCTATTGTTCTGTATTTGGATGCTAAAATAACTGAAAGATAACTATACTTAAACTTCAAAATAGAGAAGAGTAAAAGCATAAGGACTAATAAACTGCAAAAATACCACCAATACATCATGTGTTGCAAAAATGTTATGGAGGAAACTGGTCATTGAATGGGAGCCAGAACGAGGCATCCATGGAAGGCCTCTATAGTGAGAATTGATCTTGTTCCCTCCAGTTCAACATCTGGAAGGTTTGTTGGCTGAGCAACAATAATATTTTAGCTTCCAACTGGTCCATTTTGAAATTCATGTCCACCATCTCTCTGTGTACATTGAAGATGAATTGCAATTATTCCTCCATTAATCCTTCCCCCAGGTTCTATGTCTGGGCTATGCTCTTCTGATTCAAAATGCCTCTTTGGAGAAGAAGTAATTCATCAATGGAAGAAACCTTACCTACACAATCCTTCAAATTCTATTAAATGCCTCCTCAAGGGGGGACGGGTTATACCCTCATCCTCAACCCATTCGACACAATAACCACATTTCAAGATTTCATTAACATGTGGGGAATTGTGAAAAGGGACCTCAAGGGGAGGAAATGGAGTGTTTTCCCTCTATTCCTCATTTATGTTTTGATTCCTTTCGAATGACTACTGCATAGGCGACTGTTGTTGGGAGCCACATGCTCTACAATACCACTACGATACCGCCCTCTCTCCCGGACCCTCGACATTGTGAACAAAGAGAAGAAAAACACACTAGGAGAGGATTGCAGAGAGCATGAATCGGGCAATCTCCTAGAGCCAACGACAATGAGTTGACAAACCATCAACATTGCATGAGTATAGTCCTACATAGCCATCTTATCCAATCCGATGGTCCATAAATGTTGATAGATGACCACAATGGATGGAATGTTCCAGGAGCAACTACAATTTACTCCCCTTATACCACAAAACCTTGCTGTGGTTATCGTCACCTGATATGAGCATGGAGCTGGAGTAATGAATCTATAGGTATATAAATGAGACATCCCTTCCACATGCCCATGACATTCCTTGAGTGGACACTTAGCAGGGCTCATTCTAACCACGCATTTGATCATGAGTTGGTTGATAGCACCCCATATAGGGAGGAGTCATCCTATGTTTCCAGGGTTGCACATTCTCGAAATAGGGGGGTGCAGCGAGAATTTAGTAGAGATGCAACTTAGATCACCCTCTTTTTTATCAATTACAGTGAGGACCATGCGAGGAGAAAGAAGATTCTTCATAAATTCCAAGCCACTCAGGAGCCTCCATCTGGGCAAAATTTTGGCTTGCTCTGAGGCATTTAAGATTTTAGCTAGCATGCCAACTATAATTTGAGAGTCCCCTTCAATAATTAATTGACGGAATCCAAGCTAGATAAATGCTTGGATTCCATTGGTAAGAGCCCATAATTCAAGAAAGTTGTTGGAATCATGCCCAAGATTACTCACCAGGATGTGACAGAGGTGTCCCCAAGCATCACGAAAGGATACTCCAAAGCTCACAGGACTAAGATTCCCCTTGGAAGCTCCATCAAAATTTGATTTGATGAAGCAAGAGGGAGGACAATACCATTTGTATGAGCTTCTTTAAACTGGAATAGATGGTTGAGGTGGATTGAGATCTAGAGCAATACATAGATCCCATTGGCTCAATATGGCATGTTTGTTGAGGTCACAGTTCATTTTGTCAGCTAACCATTTCCTTTTCCTAATAGTTTCCACAATGTTTTGATGAATTTTATGCCAGACGACATTCCAAGTAGTGGAGAGTGAACGGAAAATTCTTCTATTTCACTCCACCAAGATATTCCATAGAATGAAACCTGGCAAGAGGTGCCAACTTATTTTAAGGATAACATTTTTTAAGGTCGAGAGAGGCCAATTGCAGATTGTGTTGGGGATGCTTTCTCTATGAGGGTCCGAGGTGCACACCACTTGAGCTTCTTGATCCCAAATGTTTGAACTGAAATGACATTGTTTTAGTAGGTGTTCCATGGTATCTTCATATTTCATACACAAGGGGAAGATGGACGGCCCAATGAATCCTCTTTTTTTTAAGTTTGCCCCATGTTAAGATGCGTCTGTGAGCCACTAAACAAAGGAAAGTGTTTATTTTTTTCCATGGGTTGGTCATCCATATGTTGCTCCATATACTTCCCTTGGCCATTTGATGGAATTGGGCTGTGAAACTATAGGCTTCTTTAATATTGAAGACTCCTTTGCAAGTGTGGCCCCATCTAAGGATGTCTAGACCTTGCCTTATCCGGATTTTCCTAAGGGTCACTTCATCTTGCCAAGGCCCTAAATAAAAACCTAATGGGACCTGAAGGTCTATATGTGAAATTTTACATTCCTTCCATAGGGTTGGGGAAGGGATTCTCTTCCAAAAGTCGACGACCCTTTTAGTTGGACCGAGTTGCATGCATAACCAAGGGGGGCATCTACTACCATGGGTCCTCCCAAAAACACCATCACGACCATCCCTTATCTCCTAAAAAGCATGATCCTGAACTATCATTCGGTTCTACCATGTTGCATTCCATATGAGGGATTCATTTTGATGATTGTTCCATCTTATCAATTGTGCCTCTACCACATCTAGAGTATGTTTATGTGGCCCAAAGATCCTTGGTATTTTTCAGCTATATCCCCCAAATTTTGGCTCCCATGATTTGATTAAACAACTATGGATCTCTTAGTCCTAATACACCAACTAGTTTTGGCTTGCATAGGTCCCCCCTGTTGACAAGGTCCCATTTGCACCCTTCTATGGTATCTTTCCAGAGGAATTTCGACTGAATATCTTTGATGGTATTAAGTACAAATTTGGGGGAAGCAAGAGTGGAGAAAATATAGATGGGGATATCTTGCAGGACTAATTTAAGAAGGACAAGACGACCAATGAAATTCATGGAGTGAAAAGTCTAAGAATTGAGGCATTTTTTCAAAGAGGCAAGGGGATATTCCCAGGAGTTGTTGCAGAGGGAATTTTCAATGCAGAGGATCCCTAAGTATTTGGACAAAAGGGAGATCCTGTTAAATCCCAAAATGTGAGTGATATGGACTTGGATTGCTTGAGGGATATTGAAAATGAAAATCTATGACTTCTCAGCATTGATGGAGGTTCCAGAGGCCTCATAAAAGTCATTAACAATGCAGAGAACGATTCATGCTTCTCTAATAGTTGGAGCACCCATCATCATTGTATCATCCACGAATTGGCTATTTGAAATATGGGGATCCATACCATGGAGGGGGAGGCCTTGGAGTGAACCTTCCTGAATTGCAGCTTTGATATAGCGACTAAGACCCTTAGCCATGATGACAAAGAGGAAGGGAGAGAGGGGATCACCTTGTTGGATAACTCTAGAATGGGAAAAGGTTTGTGAGGGGACACCATTGAATAATATATAGAAGAAGGATGAGGAAGTGAGAGCCATAATCCAGTTCGCTCATTCTTGGCAGAATCCAAAGGCAAGGAGAAGCAATTTTATGTAGTGACAACTTAATTTATCAAAAGCCTTAGAGAGGTCTAGTTTAATGATCATACGTGGGCTTGTAGATGATTTGAGGGAGTGTATTACTTCATGAGACAGGATGACATTGTCCATGATTTGAATCCCTTCTACATATCCTAATTTTTCATTATAAATCATGAAAGGCATAAGAGGTTTAAGATGGAGCGTGATTACCTTAGTGATGATATTGTAGCTGACATTGTAGAGAACAATGGGTCATAATTTCTTTGGATGTAAACCTCTTGTTGCTTTTGGGATGAGATTTAGGAAGGTGTAATTTAGCATTGAAAGGGCGTTGAGAGTGCAGTGAGAGTCTTCAATCAGTTTCCTAACCTCTTCATGAACTAGATGTTAGTAATGATGAGAGAATTTTGTTGTAAACTTGTCTGGACCCAGAGATTTTCATGTGTGATTTTTTTTTGATATCTTGATCCACTTCTTCCAACGATATAGGCCTAATAATGGATTCATTATGTTCAACTGAGATCATAGAAGGGATGTGTTGAATGATCTTCTCAATGGATGGCATTCAGTCAAGGAAAGCTTCCAAGAGAATATTTGGATAGAAATTGACGAGTTCCCATTCTATACCCTCACAGTCCATGATTAAATCACCTACTTCTCCTTCCAGTTTTGTGATTCGCTTGATGTGGCACCTCTAGATCACTAAGAGATGAAATAATCTTGAGTTCTTTTCCTCCTCTTTGATCCATTAAATCCTGTATTTTTGCATCCATAAGACTTCTTCTTCAACATACCTTTCTTCCAACTATTTTTGGATCTGGGACTCTTCTTCTTTTAACTGCTTCGTTATTCCCTGCATTATGATTTCCTATTGTATTTGGTTCATTGTTTTCTCCATGTATTTTTGGTCCTCAAATATATTTCCAAAAATGGTCTTGTTCCACTCCTTGAGGTGTTGTTTAAAGTTCTTTAATTTTTGTTGGAATCTATACATTACCGATCCCTAAGAGATGGTGACTTCAACCCACAAAAGATTGACTTTTTCTTGGAAATTTGGATGTTGAAGCCAAAATTTTTCAAACCAGAATAGTTTTTGTTTAGGGGAACTGGTAATGTCTATCCATAATTGGATGGGCTAGTGGTCGGACACAACTAGTGATAGGATGATCGATTCCATGGCCAACCCTTCCATTATCAATGATTTTGAGATAGAGAATCAATCTATGAGACATGATATTTGATACGATCCATACCTGTTGTTTCTCTAGGAATAATAGTCTTTGATCGCTTCCAGGTCCACCAACCCTGTATTGTCTATAAGGTTCTGAAAACCCATGCTGTCATCTTCTAGATGGAAATTCCCCCCTCATTTTTCAATGAGTGATAATATAATGTTGAAGTCCTCCCCCAGTATCCAATGCCTATCTTGGATGATTTTCCTTATCCCTTCTATGTTGTGTAAAAAGGAGGATTTCTCAGGGGGTGAATGGGGTCCATAAACATTAGTGACAAATCCTTCCTTCTTAGAGTCTATGGATATATATGAAGCTTAGACAGTCCATTCAGTAGAAACAAAATTGGACAGAATGAGTGTATCTAGATTCCATAGGATATCCAAGATTCCTGATGAGCCTCATGCATCTGTACATACATATTGGCCTTGTCTTCAACATCTTACCAATATTGAGTTGGCCTTTAGGTCGTACATTTAGTTTTCGGAAGAAAAACAATGTCTGGGTTTTCTGCCATTATCCTATTTAAATAAGTCTTTGTTTAGTTCTTCCATTTAGACCTCATATTTTCCAAGAGACAATATTCATGAGGAAGAGTGTGGGGGGATGTGATGGAAACTATCGGTGATCAGCTAGATCTAATAAATTTTTCCATAAAGGGGGAAACTACCTATATTAATTTTTGAGTGGAAATTATGCCCCCTTTGTTTTTTGTCTCGAACTTGTTTTCTTGATTCCTGAGATGATTTATTCTGAAAACCTATTCCCCACTGAAATTGGGCGTTGCACCTACTGTAGAGTCAAGGTATACCTTGTGCACCTTTCATAGTTTCTCAAGAGGGAGCGTGTGAAGTTATTATTTTCGATATTCTTCTTCCAGACTTGCCATATATATTCCAACTAGGTCTTTCTCATCAAGTTCAATCTCCATCTCTCCACTCTCCACTGGAATATGCTCTACGGTCAGGGGAATAGAGCCTGAGGATGGGATGATTTGTTATAGGACTGAATCCTAATGGGGGGTTCTAGATTTTGGTATTTCAGCCTTTGGTGGGCATATGCCTTCCTCCTCCATTTCTTGATCTTCCTGAGTTTTATTAAATATTTCAGATGAGTTTTTGGTATAAGATTTCTTTACCTAATGAGTAGCTATATTTTTTGGTTCTTATTGTCGTCTTCCCAAGATGTATGTAAAACCATCCTTGTTCTTCATCATTGTAGATGGATCTGGATTTCAAGGAATATTTAGGGGACAATACATGAATAAGTGTACGTTCTCATGATATTTTCAACATCGAAATGGAATTTTCTCCTAGTCAATCATCTAGACCCCTTCATTTTCTTCATTCTCAAGGAAAATGGGGCTTAGAAGAGGCTTACCTATGTTCATGTAGATGAAAATTCAAGCATATGAGGTATATCTCCCCTGTTTAGTAACATCATCTATTTTCACAAAATTACCTAATGTAATTGTCTATTCCCTCCAGAATTTCTTTCAGCCATAATTCTAGTGTAGAGAGTAGAAACGGATCAAAACTAGGGCATGTGTAAAATCCTCTTTTTCTAGATTGAATCACTCTATCGAGAACCGTAATTATAAGCCAACTGAGTTGAAAAAATAAGGTATGTTATCGAATACTTGATCTAGATGTTCTAGGTTAAGGAATATTATTGTGAAAAAACCCTTCGATCTAAGTTGGATATCAAAGTGTCCTTTTGGTTTCCACCAGGTTTTGATCCATCAAACCAAATCCCTTTCCGAGGGACATAAACATAAAAAATTTCCAATGAGTTCATGATATCTCATATACTGAGTGTTCTCTTCTATCCCATGCGATTAAACCACATACCAAGGCACCATAGGTTCTTATGGGAGATTTCAGGCTCCCAAGCCCGAGCCACATTTGGATGGGAGGCTTTTGGACACAGATCTACAACTTTTCCCTTGATGGATTCTGCTCTATCCATGTTATTCAGTGTTCCCGGTGGCTACTCAAATGACAACTTCTACCCACTCGATCGATCGTTATCATTCACATATACATTTTGATATGAGGGGGTTTGCACCCCCTAGTCAGTGCCCTCCATGATTGTGGCCAGGATAAGAAGGATCCAGAGGTGGCCTTTATGATTACGATGGAAGGATGGTATTTGCAACAAAACCTAATCAATATTCAACATCATAACCCTCCTCATAATTTAAAAAGAAAATAAATAAAAAAGCCTTCTTTTTACTAGATGTCCTATGTATCCACATTTTTCATGGAATTTTTAATACCCCTTTTTATTTCTAGCCATATTATGAAGATAGGGAAAAACTCTTATAAGTCCACAAGTCACAAAAATAACATAAAAAATAAGCAAACAAGTGCATTGATATCCCAATATAGGGATATGACATTGTATTAAGATATCCTTAGGCTCTAAGGCCTTTGTGTTATACTACTTTCACCCTTCTCTTCAATCTAATACATGGTCATGCATTCACTTAGAAGGAATTTATTTATGGGGATATCTATTTGTAGACCTAGAAAGGTCTCGCCTCAATTTATAACTATTTTTCCTTTAGATCTATGATCTCGGGTCATTTTGAGAAAAAAATATGTATCTATCTAACAAGATTGTCTTTGAAATAATATTTAGGCAAGTGATCTACCTAATAACCAATTCATATTTTCTTATCATTCAGAATTGAAGACACTCTCATTAGGAGAGATGCAATAAATTGTGATCCTAAGCCTCGATCTAATCTAGGGGAATTATTACTATCATTTTGGTAGAAATGAGTCATTTCTTTCTTGTACTCTATAATTGTCTTAAATGTTTTTTCATATATTAATATCAGCACAATTTTTTTAGAATATATATATATATTAGTTTGTAAGAGGGTATTATGGATCATATGGCATATTCTTATAATACAAGGAATGAACTATAATAAAATTAGAAATATCATGATCTTAGTTGGTGCTATACATTATTAAGGCCGACTTTTAAAACTTAGAAAATGCTAGTTAATCCTCAATTTCAATATAAAATTTTACCATGTACCTTCATTTTGCTGTTGAAAAGAGTCAATCAAACTTTGCAACTTAGTATTTAGTATAGAGTTAATATTTCCTTTCATATGTTGAAGTAAAATATCTTACAACAAGAGGGTCCATGCTTATAACAACTTAGTTTTAATCCCCGAGAATTGTATTGT
>ML805538.1:52727-87943 GCA_009831015.1 Picea engelmannii
TTCTTATGAGAACAAGGGGAGACTATAAGGTTATTTATATGGCTACTGTAGGATTGACTAAATAGAGGTTTTAAGAGTTACTGAGGCAATGTGTGATAGTTTTAACAACTTCTTCACAATCATGTACCTCGAGTCAATTGCAAGAACTTATTCAAATGATGTCTATCTAGACTATCTAGAAACTAGGAAATGAAATGGTGTTGAAATTAAATGGTGTAGAATTCAACCTAACAGTAAACAAGGTGTTCAATCTTAGTCCCTCATCTTCTATCTCCTCATTCATTTAGGCCAATGACTTGCACTCCTGAATCTCAAGTTAAGCACATGGGATAAGGGGAGTGACTCTCACTATTCTTTATGATGAGATAAACAACACATATAAGATCATTTCATCTTCTAATAATGTTTAACAATGGTTATTTTAAATTCAAATGAGACCAACCTAGATGTTGAACATCGTAATTTGAAAAGAAGTAAATGCAACAAGCAAGACATGCAATTTTAGAATATAAATGACTAGAAGGAAATTACAGAAAAAAATTAAACATTGTTGTAAAGGTTGCACGAAACCATTACACGAAACTATAAATTAATGCAGATTTGAGAATGCTACAACAATGGGGGTTTCTTGCATTCCCTTGAGTGCGCCCTACTTAAGGTCTCTACATGAATCCTTATTGAAATCACCAAGTACTCAGATATGGGAATACGGTCTTCTTTATTGAAAATTTCAAAATCATGACAGTAGAGTGTCTTTTACTATTCAAATGCACTATAAACACATTATGAAAGTACCATGCCAAAAAGAAGTGTGTTCCTAATTTCATCCTAGCTCTACTTATACTAAAAGTACAACTAGCCCTTCTATCAATCTTTGATTGAAGGGTGATTGTCTTCTTGATCCCTATAATCAGGAATTCTTGTTTGAAGGGCCTAATTTTCCCTCCTTAATTCAAATGCCCTTAATCAACAAATCAAATGAGGATCTAATTGACTTAGTAGTTTGAATGCTCTAAATGCCTGGTTCCCTTGGAGATTAGAGAGAGGGCACGATCCTCTTTTTCTCTCATATGGAGCTAACTGCTTGTTAATGGAGATCGACCTACTTAGGGTTCAACTTGCTTGTGCCAATCATGATCTAAAATTGAAGAAGACTTGAAAAACTTGAATAATTATTGCAAGTGAAATGTTATGTGTTTAAAGCAACATGATCAATTTGCAACACATAAATTAAGGATTACTCATGCAAAATACACATAGACAACAGCATAAACATTGAACATAAACACATGTGCACAACAATTGATAAAGGAGTTCACCCCTCTTATGGGCTACATCTCCTGGTCCAGCTTCCAATGGATCATTATTATTAATTGCTCAAAAAGTACTCAAAAACATGTCTTACAATGCTCAAACTGACAAACCGACTGCTCCAATGGCTTCCCAGCGTCCCAAAACCCATGTTTGGGCTCTTTCGGCACCTCAATCGGTCGAAAAATGAAGAAGTTAGGCCTCTTGGAAGTCTCCCTCTTCAAGCTTGTTGTCTTTGGTTCTACAATTCGTACCTTCCTTGCACAAACCTGGCTCACATGCTCTTTTAAGCGCAAAAACCCAGCACCAGACGCAACCGCGCCAACAGTGCAAACCGTAGGACGGTTAAGGCGCCTCCAGCCCCTAACCGCCTCGACACCTGGGCGTATGGCGCATGCGACCAAAGGCTGGGCAAAACGGTGGTTAGTTCGTTTGAACCGTGCCAACGGTATAACTCCCGCGCATATACAATAGAGTGACATACGTATTACCACACCCGCGCACACATTTATATTACACGGTTATATGTGTATAGTGGAACCATATCCACGGGCTATGTAACATAGACCCCGTGCGTTTCAATTGGCGACTATATAAAACATGGTCATATTATAATGTTTTAATGACCACGGGCCGGGGCTAAGCCCCGGCCCGACCCCTTTCCATATAATACAATGCACCACATTAAATACAAACACATAGACATATATGCCAAGGAACAATGGCGGGAAAGTTGGTTATTGGAATTTGTTAAGGTATTATGTGGAGGAGAGGTCCGGGGGTCGAACCCCGCGGCCTCCAACATTATATATATAAACTCCTTAGCCAACCCGTGAGCGACACGTGGCGCCCTTGGATTGGGCCACGTGTCCTCTTATTATTGGTCACCCAATGACACGTGTCAACATCTGACTCGCCCAAAATCGACCAACCAATATCCGCCACGTCACCACCGTACGACCTGTACGGTCCTGCCACGTCACCGTACGGACTGTACAGACAGGTACAGTCAGCATCCAAAAATTTTGCCTGTTTGGCTTGGCGGACAGATCACGATATCTCCTCCATGCGGACTCCGTTTGAGAAAGTAAATATACCGCCAGAATCAGGAAGACGAGACAGATGCAATGACACTGTTTTCGTCGCATTCCGAGCACTTTGAAAATTGAGCAAAATTTGATCCCCTGATCAAATCATTAGCCCACAATCTCAAGATTGGATAAATCCATTTAAAAATAAACTAGAGTACATCACATAAACTCAGAGAATCAAGGATTCATAAAAGTCAATATGCATAACCCAAAATGTTTCATATTCATCATATTCTTTTACAAGTAAATGCAAGGTTTAGTCTTTTAAATACAAAAAAGGTCATATCAAGTGTAAGATGGGCGTTAAGATCATTATTGGGTGACCCATCACATTACAAAAAACTTTCCAAATGACTTATATTACACAAACCTTTATGTTACATACATTTTTAGAATACAAAACACCTTAAAAAAACAACAAAGTTAATGATATTACTATTTTTCAATTTTCGTATTGCATATTCACAAAAAACATTAAAATATATTACATGATTTTTTCCATTACAAACATTCCTAAATAAGTAACATCTTCTTAATAAAACCACATATTTAATATTTCTCAACACAATGTTACATTGAATGTATGATTTACATCCATTTTATTGTAATGAAATTTTTATTTATTTATTAGAAAAACTAGTCAGTTAATTAATGGATAAATTCAATGTCTGTTTTGTTAAAATTATGGTTTTTGTGGAAGTTATAGTTCCATTTGATTGATGGGAACTTTGACTATGAAACTTTGTATCTAAAAGTTAAGAATCAAAATGACCACATCTTGTGAATTTTGGAAAAGGTAAATCAAGAAACTTTTCCTTGCCCCCAAAACATAATCTTAACTTTCAGTTGAGTTTATCCACTTATTAACTCACTCCCTTTAAAAAAAAATAGTCACCTAATTCAAATCCCCAAAAATTCAAAATTATAAAACAACTACAAGTATGCAGATTGATTGGAACTAAAAAAAAATAGTCACCTAATTCAAATCCCCAAAAATTCAAAATTATAAAACAACTACAATTGTGTAAATTGATTGGAACTAACAACTTTAATCATGTTATGTAGTGAGCAAACCAATGCACCACAACTTCCCCCAAAGAAGAAGACCAATGCAACCAACATAACATAGAGCAATTGAAAAAAAACAAAAGATATTACAAAAGCTTTGTGAGCATATGACTTTGCCCTTGACTCCCCCTAAAGTAATAACAATAGGTCACCAATAATGTTTTCCCTTAAACATGGATAATGAGTCCACATCAACAAAAATATTTCTTGATGAAAATGTAAGCAATGACAATATTCCATCAAAATGTTTTCCCTGAATTTAGATGAATCCAAGCAAAAATATTTCTTTTAATAAAAATATAAATACAAATATTAGAGCCATAAATTGCATAACCCAAATAATAAATTGCATAACCCAAATATGATAATTTTATGAGTCCAATAAAAAATAACTTTTTTATAAAAATAAAAATATCAAAATCTTAACTGAGAGCCATAGATTACATCACCCAAATATAGTAATTTTTCATTGAATTTGGAAGAGTCCAATCAAAATTATTTTTTCAATAAAAATCCAAATATATTTTCCATTGAATTTGGATGAGTCCAATCAAATTTTTTCTTTTTATAAAAATACAAATATCGAAACCATTTTTTCTTTTTATAAAAATACAAATATCGAAACCATAGATTGCATAACCCAAATATGGTAAAAGTAAGAGATATTGCAATATCTACTAAATTTGATGATGGATTTCAACAACAAAAAACTGATCAAATCTATCCATTCCCTTTACAACTGTGACACATTTTGTGCCTGGCATGTTCCTTTCTCCAGGAGATACATGGGGTAAGAGTGTTGAAGAAAAGAGTGGGTTATTCGGGAGCAATCTTTTCTTTTGAGTTCATTTTCTGGCAAGTTTTTCTGCAATACAGTTTTGAATTTCCGATTGATCTAGAAGTCTGATCGATTTTCTGAGCATTTGGGTTAGTTTAAAATGAGGCAAAACCCCAAATGTTAAGATTTGAAATACACAAAACTTACATCCATGCCAAACTCAAACTAGACCTAAAAATCTGGCCGGATTCAAGCCCATTTTTTTACCTGAAAAAAAGGAAGATTGCTACCTAGTTAACTTACTCCTTGCTCCTTGAAAAAATGGCATGTCGAATATCGAGTACTATGCAAGCATTCTAGAATTAGGTACATTGTAAAGGAGACTCTTCAACTAAAATAAAGAACAATCATGGCGTAAGTCAATCAGCTTCACCCTTTAACATATTGAATCCCTTCGCTGTTCAGTACCTGGCAGGTATCATTTATGCCGCATAGTCATAATCATATAAGCAAAATTAAAATCTAGATCTACTTATGAACAGAATAGGAAACGTACTTGTCCCACCACTCTCACAGTGATGTTGAATTTCGCTGCTTGCTTGCTGCAGTTGCATCTAAATCGATCAAAGGGCAACCTTTAAAATGGTTGAAATAAAGGCATCCTCGGTCCTCTGCGCCGCAGTATTCACATGCACATTGACTGTGACCGCATGAGGAAAACAATGTTGGCTGGATGCATAGGAAAAATGATTGGCTGAACAAGTCATCGATCGTTCTTTCACGCAATCAATTATGATTTCTCTTTACACATCGGCTGTCCCTCTGTTTGATTCCTATCTTCAAAAGCTCGAATCCCGTTGCTTTCTCCATCGATCCATACACGAGACTGTACACAATGTGCTGTCCATGTCAAAGGAAGAAGAGTGAGGGCTCAAAATTGTAAAGTCAAGAAGGGGGAATCGAATTTCTTGTACGACGGGTAAGAAGTTGCCAACAAATACGCATCTAAACGCTCATTTATTCATTCAAACGCAGAGTTCGGCCTGGACGGACTTTACAATTCTGATACTGTTGTTATTATTGTGTATAGGAGCAGTCTAATTGTGCAGTAAATTTATGTTGGTTGTTGGATTCAGGGAGTTTAAAACTTTTTAGTATTTGGAATTTTGATTTATTTTTTGAGATTCCGAATTTAGAATTAAATATAATTTTCGAAAGTATTGTTTCATTGGATTGGGTGCTTTGATAATACTTAAAAATTAGTAAATTTATGTTGGTTGTTGGATTCAGGGAGTTTAAAGCTTTTTAGTATTTGGAATTTTGATTTACTTTTTAAGATTCCAAATTGAATTAAATATAATTTTCGAAAGTATTGTTTCATTGGATTAGGGTGCTTTGATAATACTTAAAAATTTGTGTCACGTTCTTTGTCCTGTACATTTGAATTTAGTAATATAAAAAGCTAAAGTTCTACTCCATCCATCAAAGTCTAGAAAAATAGATCAATTTAGCATCAGCAAAACCTATAAACTCTATTCAAACCTAAAATTTCTACCCAATTTAGCCAAAAAGATCTTTTGTCCAAAATTAGCTTATAAAACGGAGGTATAATAATCTTAATTGGATTTGCATTGTATTTTGTGATCCAAGTGTGTACGTAGTGCAGTGTGCTGTTATAGCTTTGAATGCCCTCTCCCACACGCAATTGGGCTTTGCTCTCTTCCCCACACGCAATTGGGCTTGTTCTCTCACGAGGAGTTGCAGTCCATTGCCTGCCTCCGTCGAAAATTCTGACAGCCTTTTCTCTGTGACTCAGTCGTCCTTTATTTTGGCTCCCCAGATCTTGGTTTTGGTTTACTTCCCTTCCTCCCCTGTTGTTGATAGGACAGGACAGAGGACAAGAATCGTTGGTTGTGGGATGTACATACTTTGTGCGTTTTATTTCCCAGTTCTTTTTGGCTTCCATTGCTTGCCACCCAGACCTTGAGATTGAGTATGTTGATGTATTCAGGCTCATTCAGAACCAAATTCATGGCATCTGTTTGATTGTAGTTCTCCTGCGTTTATGATGCAGTTTTGGGGATTGGAATTTCGTTGATGTGTCCTGGTTTTGGTCCAAATTCAACCAGAGATTTGGAATCACAATCCATGAAAAGCTCGTGTGTGTTTTATGTGGTGTGGTTTGAGACCCTGCCTTTGCATTGGTTGGAACTTGGGTTTGAAAATGAGTCTTGAGATAAGGCTGATAGCTGTGATACAATTTTGGGTACTTGCACTCCTTAGTTAGAAACTGACTTGACTTTTTCTTTCTTCTAGTCTGTTGTCTCTGCCCAGTTCTGTCCTATGAAAACTATATAAATACACCCCCCCAAATCAGTTTTACCTAGATGGTTTTCATTTTGTGATCTATTTTCTCTTTTTGTTCTCATTTCATGAGGAGTACCCAACTGCCAATGCAATGGTGAATGACAACAGTACCGGCCAGGACTCCAGAAGAGCTTTTCACCTGTCTACTCCTAATTCACTGAATTCTTCATCTCCACTTCTTTCTCCAAGTAGCAGGAACGAGGAGTGCTTCAGAAAGCAGAACAGATTCGTGCCTATGGAGAGACCCAATCCAAGCTCAAGCCATTCTCCTGCTAGCTCCTCCTCTTTTGAAGTGGCCAGAACCCAGCAGATTGCAGTTCCTACAACATTTGTTCAGGCAGACACCAGCAGCTTCAGAGAGCTGGTGCAGAAACTCACAGGCATATCTGATGACAGTCAAGAGAAGTTTCCCATCACCATGCCTGCACGTTATGCAAACAGGGGAGGAGGAGGAGGAGGAGGAGGAGTCTCAGGGAAACAGCACGCCACACAGGCAGAGGGGGGAGTAGGAGTAGCAGGAGTGGGCCTCTACTTCAAGCAAGGCCCAGATATTTCAAAGCCTGGAGTTGAAGTGGGTCCTCGGAAATCAGCCTTCAAGCTCCATGAAAGAAGACAGAGCATGAGAAAACTGGAGATTAAACTAGGCCTAACGTCTCTTCGCCACAATCCTTCAAGTGGGTTGTCTCCCAGAACATCAGGTGAGCTTCGATCCCCTAACCCCCAAGACATTCCTGCACTTGTTCCTAGCCCTGTTACCCCTCTTGGATCGGATCCGTTTGAAAATGGGTATAGCCCATCTAGTGTCATTACTACTCCAACTTCCTGCAATGCTGCATATGGCCCTCCTACACCCACGTCTGAGTCGCCATCATCTGCAATTTCTGAAGAGGAAAGAGCCATAGCAGAGAAAGGATTCTACTTGCATCCTTCCCCACTCAATACCCCTCGTGGGTCTGAGCCAGAGCTGCTTCCTCTGTTTCCCCTGCAGTCTCCTCGACAATCCAGCTCATAAACACTTGGAGTTCTTCGGCTTTCATTTGGGTTGTTGCTTAGTTTTTGCTGGGGTATATGCTTAAATGCTTACTAGTATTGTCCAAGACATCAGGCCTATTTGCGGGAGGAGTTTGGACATTTTTAAAGCACGGATGACTCGTGGGACATTCTTGAATGAACTTTTAAATGCTTCAAGGTCATTGGTTCTATAGTTATTCTGGATTTCTCGACTTATTTTGTCTCCCATTCAATGTCAAAGGCTCTATTTGCAAGCAGAGTCTCCTTGACCAAACTTGTAATTTGATTGCATCAAATTAATATCTCAGATTATCAGAAAGAACTCGTTTTTCTTCTTAGGTGCTCCCTTATTCTGTATCTATGGAAGAAGCATTGTATGGAGCGGCAAAAGAGCCATGTATGGGTGTAATCGAGGAGTTAGAAACTAACTTTCTTGCCTGGACTGTGATGGAATTTAATTATTTTTGAGTATTGCAGTTCTAGCCTTTTATGCAATGGTTGGATTTTTACAGCATTTTTATCATTTAGTTTCAAGTATCATTTTGTGTCATGATCTCATATGGTAGGTCTTGATTGTATGGTGCTAAGTGCTGCTTATCTTAGTTCAAAAATAATATGTTTATGAATTATATTAGATGCTTTAGAGATTGTTGAGAAGTTCTGTTTCATCCTTATTTATTTATTGTATTGAGGTTTTGAATATTGCTTTGCTTTGTTTTATTGCTAGCTCCCCTCCCTGAGATTATCCTATTATTCTGCTACCATAGATCTATGTTAACTCAGATCTATTAAGCACAGAGAGATCAAATAACTCTGAGGTACAAACCTTCCTGTCCTTAATAAATCTGATGTTAGCATGGATCTATGGTTTTCTGGAAGAATCTGTTAAATTTAAATCAAAGTGAGGCTAATTTTAAACAACAAAAGCTCTCTACTTTTTTTTCTTAATTTTATTTAATCTGCATTACACAGGGAGATCCTTTTCACCCTGGGCTGTAAGAGCAACTGGCTTTGGTGCAATATCTCTGACTGCATAGAATATATAATGTAATCCTTAGGCTTTTGTGGTGTGAAAATGATTCTCTGCAGGGATTATATTTATGGTGGTTGGTTTCTCGATATTGTTTTTTATGACTTTTCAACTTATCTAAAAATGAGTCTGCATTAAGGGTTCTAAGTTCTAACTAGGAAATCATTCCATAACAGTTCATGGAAAGTGTGTTTTATTTGCAGCACAAAATATCATATTGTTGTAGTATAAGGATGAGTTGGTGACCTGGATTTTGATAGTATTAACTAACAAAATTCTGCAAAATGGAGAGTAATGCTGCGTAGTTGCAAATAACAATTGAATCTTTGTGACAAATGGGATGTGTTATGTCAATCATCTTTGTGATTTCTTGCCACCTGCGTTCATGGGTTTTCCTTTTTCTCTTCTTAACCTGGATGATTGAACACGATAGTAATATAATTGAAAGGCCTATTCTTGTTACTGTTTCTCTATACAAATATTATACAGTGATGTAAGTGGTTTCAAATATTTAAATGTTTTGATAGATCAGTTCATCTGTTACTGTGTATGGACAAGTCTGCTGTATAATTTTATCATTTTATGACTTCATATTTGTCAATATGTTATTGACATCTTTCATTGCACTTGTTTTGTGGTAAAGAAAGCGACTGGTATACAATTTCCTTCCTGTGAGTTGCTTGTTATGATATTTATGATAAGTTCCTTAAAATGGCCTTGATTGAAATATTTTTGCATATTTGAGGACTGTATGAGATTTGATTTTTTGTTTTTGCATATTCGAGGAAAGAGAAAGGGAGTGTCAAAAATTTAGAACGGGAATAAACTTAGAAGCTCTGATGAGTCAATGTATCAACGTTCCCTGTTTGAAGGGCATCAACCATTTCTTATGATGATGATGTAAATTCTTTTTTTTATTATTATTTATTATATCTGCTAGATGTCTTTGTTGCTCAGCACAAATAGTTCCCTGTTATTTTTTTATATGTTTTATAGGTTGATGCACTAACTTACAGAAGATGATATTGGAAATATCCATAGTGTATTAGATGAAATGTGACAATCATAGAAATGCATTTTCATTACAGTGCCCAAAGTTTAACCTTCTGGAAAACTTAGAGTTATTCAGCTGATTACATTCAGAGAAACAGGGTGCTTTACAGCTAAGGTGAACCTGATCTTTGTGTTTTATTTATATATAATGATAAAAAAGTTAAATAAAAAAGGTTGACTTTATCTTGATCTTGGATTTATTACTGATCAGTTAAAAGGATATTTTTATCTTTCTTAATGTTTAGTAAATTTGATATAATATCCTAGATGACAATATCATATCCGAGATATGAATTCTCGGTTTAAAGATTGCATATGAGAATCTTAGAATTTTCATGAAGTGAGGCCCACGGCGATAGAGGCAGCAAGCTGGGAAAATCAATTTTGATATTTTCTCAATTAAACTTCAATTTTGATATTTCCTCAATTAAACTTATATTTATAGCACTCAATCAGTCAAGTTAACCCATTGAATTATTTTTGACATTATATAAGTTTTTAGATTTTTAATATATATGGTAAATAATTTTTTTGAATTTGTGGTGAGCTATATGCAAAATATCTTTGAGAAATTTTGATGTGACAAGGTTTCTGTCGAATGTGTATAATTCCACCTGCCCTGCCTATCACATCAAATTTCAGGACAAATTCTATCTCATGCATATAATTACCCACTTATTTAACTTAAATACCTGTGATCTTGGGTTAAATCCACATTAATGTTAAGTTGTATTGATTGGATTCAATGTCATTCAAGATTTGAACTTAGGTCTTTATTGTGGTCACACAGCCTCAACTACTAGATAAACCTTAAAAAAACATGGAATAAGGTTTGGTTTGCTATTGACAAGTGAATAAATGGATACTTCACACGTTTAACTAGTACCTCTGGGTAGCCATGGCTATTTAAAGTTCTGGTTACCCATCAGTATCTAAATAGAACACTTTTAAAAATTGAAGCTAGATGATAAACTTCTCATTCCTCACCATTCAATCTAATCCCTACACATTTTTCAAAGTAAATCTGGCACAAGAAAATAATTCAAAGTGTCCATGGAACACATTCTCGATATTAATTTCGAAAAAAAAAACTTTGATAACAATTTGGAGAACTGGTAATAGTGTATAGCATAATGACCAGCTGACATCAATCTTGGGATAGAAAATCAAGTTGAAAATTTGGGTGCCCAATCAATAGTATCAGTTATTTGCAAAATGGCAGAGGAAGATCTGCCAGATGCAGCAGCATCATCAGCAGGTTGGCAATGGTTGTGCTGCTTAAGAGAAGTAAACTATTTCAAATTTCTACTTTTGATACACAGGACAGGCAGTTTTTTTTGGAGAAGCGAAAAAAAAAGTGATTTTTGCTATTGAAAGATAAATGCCAGTTTGTCTTCCATTTTATTTGTTAACATTAATTACCATGAAAAAAAATATCTTTCGCCTCAAACTGTCAAAGCACTATATCTCTTGTAGTACAATTATAAACATATTCCACAGACAAAGCATCAAACAGGATCCTTACCAAAAATGTTGAAAAAATACTTCTATTCCCTGCTATAAAAATGACCTCTGAGAAATGCATAATAGGTAATCATCGGCTATCCAAGTCTATTTGCCCTGTACAGTGGAAGTGGATGTGCACCTTTGCCTGTACACTTTTGTCTCTTCCTGCTGCTTTTGTTGACTTGGTGTGTAGGGCAGATACACCATCTATTTATGTAAAAGTCATACACAGGCCAAATGGTCACTACTGACAGCTCTACCACTATGGATGTATGCGGTTGTTGTACTATATTATTATGTTCAAATAAATAAATTTGTCTTTATGTTTAAGCTATGATGCAGAAACGGAAAGTTTCCTGAGAGAAAGAGACATAATTGGATGAGGTGTCATATCTATCATGGAATAACTTGAGTGTAGTCAATGTTGTTGATCAATAGTACACCAACCATTCATTCATTCAACTTGTAGTGACTTCCAATTAGTGTAGTCATTGTATTTATGGTACACCGACCCATTTACTCAATCAATATATAGTGTTATAGTGATGTTAATTTCCAAAATATGTGATATAGTAGTAACCACTTGAAAGTGATTGTGATTAGTGATATCCAACAAGCCAAAGCACTCATTATTCATAATTCTGAGCTTGAATTTCACTCATTATTCATAATTCTGAGCTTGAATTTCTTAGAATTAAAGCTTGAAATGCTTTTATCCCTACACCGATCCACCATTTTACTTTATTTATTTATGCTTGTTATACCTCTTCTCCATGGTTTCTTATGGTATGAAGTTTTAAGTATACATTCTAATGTGCACTCATCCAGAAATATCCATCATATAAAATATTCATGTTAAAGTTATGCAATAGTGTGTTATTATTGGTTTTTTAATCTTTTCACAGTATTTTTTTAATATTTTTATTTTTATTTATTTATTTTTTAAATTTAGAAAATTATAAAAAAGTCATATAAGGGTTTTTAAGCAGAGAGTAGGCTTTAAATTTTAATGCTATAATGTTTATTTTAATAATCCAATTTGAATGCGAATGCTAAATTTCTTTATCATAGAATTATTACATTAGTTAGAATTTTTATAGAGTTTGATTTCATTGAGATTTTATTGGATCATATCATCGTACATGAATTGGATTATGAAAATACAACTTTTAGGTGTAGAGTTGGTCTAAAAATGGGCCAATCAAAAGATACTCATCCAAAAACCAAAGGTTTTCAACAAAATTAGGGGAAAACAGTAAATCTAGAAGTTGGGGAACACTAAGATGAATCCTTAAGGGAATGTTCCAAAAAGAGATGCTATCTTGAAGGCCCATTGGCAGAAGTCCCTACACCTTCCTCTAAGGGATACATTGTATGACAATTGAAAGCCACTCCCTCCTTTGCAATGTATGACAATTAAAAACCCTTAAAATCCCTTGGCATAGATGAAGAGGTGGCACAAATCAAACAATTTAGATTCTAGAGGGGCAACAATTCCTTTGACCCAATCAAAAGAAACAAAGTAGTTGGCTTTACTAAGGGCTATCAACCTCAAATTAATTGATTAAATGGAAGGAAATAAAAAAGACAAAAAGAGGTCCCCAAGGCGTAGGATAGTTGGTGACGAAGTGTGCTGTTAAGACACTCCATGATGTTAAGTCACCGGTTCGAAACTTGCGGGGTCAAAAAATACAGCCATGTTAAGGGTTGGTGTGGCTCAGTCCGGGTGCGATCCCTAGGCGATTTGACGGCGGCTTAGATGCCTCTAAGTCGTGGTTTCTCAAGCCAGAGGCTAATCCCACAGGTCACAGACTAAGCAAAGCAAAACAAAGCTTGTAATTAAGAATCTAGGTTCAAAGAAATAGCTAAAATACTTAGATATAAAGATATAAAAATAAATATATAATCATTTTAAAAATAGAGTTATAGATTTATCTTAAAAATCACTAAGACTTTAGTGATTACCATCCCACTTAAATATTAGTTTAGATGCTTGTTAGCTTAAGAAATTAATGCCATGTTATATTGGAGTCAACTTTTAGTGTTGAATGAATTTTTGTGAACAACACAACAAAAAGGAGTAAGGAGTAAGTTAATTAGTGGACAAACTCAACCTCATTTATGGTGAAATTCTTCCACATGTTTAGTATAAATTTTGATCACTTGATTAATGAGAACTTTGATCATGGAACTTTGTCCTTGGGGTTTTGGCCCATTTTAAGATGACCTAGATTGTTAGAATTTTGAAAAAATGAGTAGATCAAGGTGGAACTTTACCTCTTCAGAAAAAATAAACCCACTGGAAAGGTTGAGTTTGTCCACCTATTAACTCCCTCCACAATATACATATAGTGCTTTCATCTAGAGGTACCTTATAATGAGTTTGGTTAACCCATGACACGACTCTATTTTGAGATGTTTTATAGTCATTATCAAATGGTGAACTATATTATTGGTACTTTGTATAATTAAGAATAATTTATTTATTCAGTGGGTTGTGATTAACTGGAAATTAAGTACAATTTTTTTCACAAAAAATTAAGTTCAATATTTGACAACTTTTGTTGAATATACTTATTCCACCAATCACATTCATATATGTTAATTAAATTCATGAATCAATGACATAAATACACATAGGATCATTTCACACAATAATAAACACAAATACTTCTTCTAGTTATGAATTTGTCCACCAAAGCGGCCGCTAAGAAGTGATTTGTCGATCAATCATAGGAATCCATGGTATATTCCATTCTCAAATTGGGTTATGGAACCACCAAGGCGAATAAAGACACATGAGACTCTAAACACACTCAACACAACCCACATGTTCAATTTTTTAAACAAAACCAATAACCTACCACCATATCCTTCAAGAGAAATCCTCCAACATATCATTCGTCTAGTGATCAATCGTGATCTTTTTCCCTTAGCCAAGTACAACACAAGGTCTAAACTTTCCCCTCTCTTCTAAAATGTCCCTAAGGAAATCCATCCACTCTACTTCTCTAATGTAGGCAAGAATAATCTAATCCAATAATTTCCCTTTGGGACCCTAGACTGGTAAACAATTCACTCAGTTTCAATTGATTCCTGACAATATCATAGGGTTGCAACTTTATAGAATGATTTAGTGTTTATGGACATTGCATCCATGGTTCCTCCTTTCAAAACCAACCTATTTACCCTCTCATCAACAACAAATCCCCCTATCTATCCATAGGCTCTCACTAGCCCCAAACTCACAATAATCTTTTGCAAAGTGCACCATGACAACCATGGAAACCATATAGGTTGCACCATTATCAGGAGTGGAAAGGATGAATGTTTAATAATAATGGAAGAATAAAGAAGAATATGATAAATATGACATTTCCCTACATTCTTGGCTCTCAGTGTGCTCATGGTATCAGAGCTCAATGATGACATTAGGCCAAGGTGTTGTTGAGGTCTCAACAACCCCCCAAGTCCAATGACTTAGGGATCCACTTTTAATTTTTTAATCAAGTCCTTTCAGCTATGCTTCATTTTTATTTGATCTTAATATCATTTTAAAGCCTAAATAATGTTTATCTACTATTGATTAGATTTGGCTTCATTGGATGCATTTTTTTTTTATCATTCTACTTCGTAATTGCAAATTCAATTCTCTCACATTTGCCACATTTCATGTATCATAGACTTCACTCTTATAGCACTTGGATTTAACTCAATCTAATCTAATTGAATATATTTTGTAGCTATGTTTAGGGTACAAAAGTTGTCTTGCATCATAGGATGACTCGTAACTAAGGACAGTTTTGCCAAATGTTGGCTTTGAGGTGCACTAGAGGCCAATGAGCCCTTTTCTTGGATTAAAATGTTTTAATTGATTATAAATCATGTTGATGTCTCTCAACACATTGAAATCCTATATAACATAGATCTAATATGAAGAAACAAAACTTGTTTTTGACAATGCAATGTTCATAGAGAGAATTGTACTTTTATTAAAAAAATACTTGTGAGTGCAAATTTGAGGTACTAGTAGAAATTCCATTTTTGACCTTCAGAAGATAATGCTTATAGGTTTTTGAGGATTATGAACTTAAAACAACTTTCAGAATTGGATTCCAAGTCATATAGGTATGGCAACTAGTGTTATCATTTCCCATAAATGGGGTAATGCAAAGTTTGCTAGTTGTAAAATCCATACACTTGATGTTGAAAGGAGTCATGCAACCATTCATTTGAAATATTTGTCTATCCTTGTCACCATGCAAAAAATGATTCCAAAATCAGAAATTATGTAAAAAAAAATTAGATTCAAACACTCAAGTAACCAAGGATTTTTTTTAACCAAAACTGAAAAATTGTTTATCTAGTAAAAAAGTAAGAGTTCTTCCTAATTTGAGTTTAAATCTTATAATTTTAAAATTAATTAAATTCATAACCCTAATAAGAAACTTAGAAAGCTTCACCAAATCTTGTTTAACCCACTTCAATATTAAACAACTTTGTTGTGGAAGACTGAAAAGGGGATTCCCTTAATAAATTTGAATAATCATTGTATTGGAACATGAGCATTTCACATTTTAAGGCCCACTCCGGATCTTCTGAGCCTCTGATCATCGAATCAGGCTCTTCTTGAAATTTTCCCAAAAAGCTAAAACCGCTGGATTCATGTATCGATCCTCCCCCAAAATGCCTTTTGTGAAATTTGAGGGTGGCCCAATTCTGAAATGAGGCCAAATTTCATAATCGAGCCCCGCTTTTTCTTCACATGAGAAAGTTAAATTGTAAGCTGCCCGATTTTTAAATTCCCTCTTCAAAATAACGTGCTCGAATGGTAAATTTAAAATTTCCTTGAACTTATGGTAAAAAAAGTAGTTGTTTAAATGTTTTATGTTTTGTTTTTTAAATTTTGAATTTTGCAACATAAAGCTAGACGAAATTGTAATTTTCTGTTGTTTAAATTGTATTTTTGAATGTATAAATGGATTCAGCTTGTTGAAAAATTCATGGAATACTCGGATTATACAGATTTAGCTATTCAAATATGCAGATCCAACAATTTTTTGCCATATTTTTGACAAAATTAAAGAGAAAATATCCCCGGAAAAGGACCAACAAGTAGAAGGTTTAAACTACGACATGTAAAACCAATCAATTTTCAATTCGGGCCTATCAATATATCATGCCCTTTTCCAAGGAGCATTGATTATTGTAATAAGCCATCAATTTGACTTTTTATTTTTTTATTGGTTTTTCACCCTGATTTGCTTTTCACCAATTATTTTTTTATCTCATCTGAAATGTGTTTCAATCATCCAATAACTCTGATCGTTGAATCGAGTCTTTTCAATAGAACATTCAAATGATGACGGTTAAGAACATTTGTTTTCTTCTAGGAAATCACAGGTTCAAATCCAAAGGGAGTAGGGTATGTACACCTCCATAGACTTTTAGAAGTCAAATTGTTATATAGAGGGGGTCCCTTGTCCCACAAACAAGGGGATCTTATAAATCAATTTGGTGTCTGGCTTGGCTATGACCTCAAAATTAAATTATTATTTTATTAAAATGGAGCCCAATTTTATAATCAAACCTTTGACGTTCAATTATTGCACTTCATTGATCATTGAGACGGGTCGAATGGGAAAATTGGGCCCAATATTCTCATTGAGCATCCTTTTAACATTCGTAAGAGCTCGATATCACCACATTTTCACAATTGGGCTTCTCTTTGAATTTGGTCTTAATCGGACCTGATCTTCACATTGAGCATCCTTTTAACATTTGAAAGAGCTTGATATCACCCCATTTTCACAATCGGGCTTCTCTTCGAATTTGCTTTTAACTAGGGCCAATCTTCTCATTGAGTGTCATTTTGACATTCGAAAGAGCTTGATATCACCCCATTTTCACAATCGGGCTTCTCTTCGAATTTGCTCTTAATCAAGCCTGATCTTCTCATTGAGCGTCCTTTTAACATTCAAAAGAGCTTGATATCACCCCATTTTCACAATCGAGCTTCTCTTCGAATTTCTCTTTATCGGGCCCGATCTTCTCACTGAGTGTCCTTTTAATATTCAAAAGAACTTGATATCACCCCATTTTCACAATCAAACTTCTTTTCGAATTTTCTCTTAATTGAGCCCGATCTTTTCATTGAATGTCCTTTTAATATTCGAGAAAACTTGATATCACCCCATTTTCACAATTAGACTTCTCTTTGAATTTACTCTTAATCAAACCCAATCTTCTGGTTAAACTTCCTTTTAACCTTCAAACTTAATATCACCCCATTTTCACAATCGAGATTCTCTTCGAATTTTCTCTTCATCATCCTTAAAAAAAAACAAATCGCTATGATCATTAGAATCTTGGGAACCTTCAATGCGTGAACCTGAATGCCCCCTAGAATAATATTCTACAGGTAAACAACAACATATGGTTAATTAATAGACCAAATATTTTAAGCACAATGATTTGAATATTCTCTATTGGTTACACGCATTGATTCCATTATCTCATCGAACAGGTGAAAAGTGTATTTGTTATTCTTACAAAATTTTCTTAAAATAACTATGAAATCATGTGTGAGCCATCATTTTTATTTTTATTTTGTGTAGATAATAGTGAAAGGGTGAAGAAGATAGATACTTTTGTAGCCTCATTATGGGTTTTCTACTAGTGATAGTTTGTAGGTTTTTTTTTTTTTTTTTCCCCGAATACCAAATGCTTATAAGGATCGTGAGAAACCTGTATATCTGTTACTATCTCTAGAATTTGGCATTAATTATTTTTTAAGTATATAGAAAATTTAAAGAATGAAATGAAGTGGGGTATTAAAGACGAGTCCACAAGTTAGGAATTGAATGGGCAATGTGTTACAACTATTGTTGTCAACAGATCATCGTACCTTGCTTGAAATGATTAGACTAGAGCTTTTGACTATGAGGATTGTTACCCCCTCTCACCTAAGGGTAACTAGAGGATATCATGTCTCATGGTCCACAATGAAGACAATAATCCCGATGATGATGATCATCAACATTCTCCATAGAAAGCAACCCCTCAAATACTTCGCCCCTCATCATTGCACAACTCAATCCCTTCCACTTGATTAACATGGTTCATCTGATGGTGGTGGTCTAACACACATAAGATACACTAGTAATTGTTTCATATAAAGTGTCACATTTAATGCATTAGGCATCTGGGTGAGGATCATGGGCTGAAGTTGGATAATGGATCATGATTGCTTGGAAGTTATGATTTTTGTCTTGTTTCACCTTGGTGGTAATCATTTGTGTCCTATTCCAGTGTTGTCACTCTTGAGAAACATGGGTACTACTAGAAGGCCTTGATAGGTGTAACATACCGCTCCCTTCCATACTTAACACTTTTCATCTTGATTTCCTTTTGTTGTCCTGTATTTTGGTAATGGATGTTCCGTGTACATCTAAAATGCCCATGGTTCATTCTGCTACGAGAAGAAGGGCTAGAATGTCGAGGTTCATGCAACTGCTAGAAAAAAATGAATAAAAAAGAAAGCATGATATAAAAGAAAAAAGAAAAAAGAAAAAAGAAAAAAGAAAAAAGAAATATGGAATAATAAATGACCAAATTCAAAAGCAAAAGGTCAACTTTAGCTCCACCCCCTCGCTATGAGGCGATCACCCCCATTCCTAATGCACTAAGAATTAAAAGGAATTAATCACACTAAGAAAAATAATGAATGCTTGAAACTTGAAAATGGGACTTGAAAAAGCAATAAAAGAATATCAAAAGGCAAGAAAGGGATTTAGAATACACACACTGCTGAGGTAAGGGTATCTCAAGCAACAAGCGCTCCCTCTACAAAGGCACTCATGGAGATGGACAAAACACAGTTACCTTGCATGTAAATGACTCCATAACCATGAAGTAAACCCCAAACCACATCATTACTATACTTACACTTGATGGGTTTTCCGGGAATTATCCATTTACTTGGATACTGGCACACCTAATAGGATCTTTTGAAGGTCCTCCCATACCAAAACTTGGCCAATTGCATAAATTCTTGAGCTAGTGTGAAGTTTGAAGAAGATACCTAGTGTGAATTGCTTAAGTGACTTACTTCATATGATTCTAATGGCTCTTGTATATTGTTGTTGTTGGTTTTACCTGATTATATGAAATTTGTTTGATCATGATGCACCCTTGACATGGTCCTTTGGAGGACGTTTTTATGATGATACATAGGATATCATGCACTATATAGAGGACATTGCACACTTGATGTCGAGCATTAGGACATATGATGATTGGACATGCCTTGGGCAACCTCCCCACACCTCCTGGACCTTGGATGATGGACATATGATCCTAGACATTGCACATATGACATGATGTACCATTGAGAGGACAGAGAGCCCCATATGTTGGACAATGCACCCCTAAGCATTTTAGGGTTTGATTGGATGATGTTGCACTCTGAGATGATGGTACACCTCTTTGGATAGGTTATGGAGCCCTCTTCACCTATAATGCCACACCTTAGCTCTTGGACGTTGCATTTATGATGAATGCATCATGATTTGATGCATGTTGGGCCAACCTAGCATAGGGGCATCCCTTTTGATGATGAGTTGGCACTTGATGATGATGAGACATGATTTTTAAGGTCAAAGATGTGACATTTAACGATGCTTGCACCCTTTGATGGAGAGACATGGCCTTTGAAGGCGACTTTACCCTTCTAGAGAATGATGTCATAGCCTTTGGAGTTTCTCACACTCACATGTGCCATTTTTGAGGGGATGTTTTGATGTACTTTCCCTTTATCTTTATGTTGGAGGCTATTTTTCGGGTTGACCTTGACCTATCCACCTTGTATCATGGATATTTTATGTTTTTAGGGGATTTTGAGGGTTATAATGCTAGGGTTGCCTCATATAAGAAGGTTAGCACTCCCTCATTGTCAAATCACAACTCACGCTTGTGGAGAATCACTTATATTTGTCTCTTATCTTCTTTTCTCATCATTGAGTACTTATGCACACCTCTTGGAGAGTGAATTTGTGGATGCTTTTCTTTTTTTCGGTGGATGGTTCATGAAATTAGGGTTTCCTCATGCATAATGACTTGGTATAGTATGTGTTCTTTCCAAGTAATTGTGTTTATTCTTGGTATTTAAGTGAATTCCCTATATACTTGTGGATAAGTTGCATGTTATCTCATTTCCTTGGATAATTTTGTTGGAAAACCCTAGAAAGATTGCAATTGTGCATCCCCTTCCTTGTTAATCATTTATCTCAAGCTTGTTAAAGCATATAAGGTCAAATTTAGGGATTGTGATTGTACATCCCCCTAAACTTGTCTTGGTTGGTAAGATTCTAGAGCTTGTGATTGTACAACTCTAGGGTTTGACCTTGTTTCACCTTGGATCTCTTGCTAGAAGTCATAGAAACATAGGACGACATTAGGGATTTTGATTGTACATCACCCCAAACTTGTCTTGGTTGGTAAGATTCTAGCGTTTGTGATTGTACAACTCTAGGGTTTGACCTTGTTCCACCTTGGATCTCTTGCTAGAAGTCATAGAAACATAGGAGGACATTAGGGATTGTGATTGTGAGTCCCCCTATTTTTTTCCCAGAGGATTAAACCTATGGATTGTGATTGTACATCCCCTATAATTTAACCTTTGAATTTTTTTTGTTTGTTATCCTCCTTAGATTCATTGCATTGACTCCATATTCCCAAGGATTTAAGACAACACTAGTCTTTCTCTTGTAGCAAGTGATAAAAACCCTACTTTATCTATCTTTCTCTCTCAACGTCTCATGCTAGTTTATGGCTAATTGCATTGCATTTTCATTTAATATCATCCCTAGCCCAACGTCTTGCATCTTAGCCTAGATTTATCATTTACCATCATTATTGTTGCAATAATTGCATTTTCAGCCATTAGGGTTTACCATCTTGCATCTATTTAACATAGTTTAATGCTATTTCTTTCAAGATTGTATTGGTCAATGATTTATTAGTCCTTATTTTAGTATTTGGAATATCTTCATTGCATTCTCAATGATTTTAGGACTGATTTATCGTTGCTTTTGTAAACTTGTTACATGCTAAAGTATCTTATCTTTCATTCAAGTTTTATTATAGAATTATTTTTATTTTGATAGCTAGTGTTTTGAGGCATTTAATTTACTTTTATATCTTAATAAACATCATCGATTTCCTTAACAACACCCCTCACACACGCATAATCAATTTGTTTTTCCTAATTCATATTGACCTAGCTAATTAAGCAACCAAGATAGGGGGTCGTAGACTTTCCTTAGATTGTTACAGGATCCTTTGAGGCTTCTAAGGAAGCCTCCCTTTTGTTGGATCTCCATCCTTCACTAAAATGAGGGCAGTACTTGCTTAGGTGACAATGACAATTACTTCCATATGTTACACTAATCAAGCGCCTTATGAAGACTTAGAAAAAGTGCTAGATTTTGTGATAACAAGCATAATAAAATTTAGGCGAACAATATCCATCATGTTACAACTATTGTTGTTTCTTAAGTTTTCTGGAGATAAACTGTGTATTCAATTTTGAAGCGGCCAATGTGTCAAGTGGACACTCCACCCATCATCAGGGACACATAAATTTGAAATGATAATAGAAAATAGTACTTGGGTGGATATTTATAGGGTTAAAATTTAAGGTTAACCATTGTGGAAGAAAGAGTTACAACCCGTTGTGAAAAATGTTGGAGAAAATTACTCTTTTCAACACACTAGTTCAGTGGGAGTTAACTGACTAGTTCTATTTAGACCATCATTATTTTGCATGCATGCATTCCTAAGGAAATCTAACTGTACTTGATTTATTTTATTAATTATGGAATGTTCTTCCCTATATATGAGTGTATTCCACTAATTCATTGTATCATATTGATAATCATCTATGTATCAGTCATCATTCATTGATCAAATCATTGGAGTAGTGTGAATATATTTTCTCATTCTTCCATATTGAATCACTCCTCTTTCTTGATAAGATTTGTTTTTACTTTATTTAGCTAGACCTCCTGTGTAGGTTTCGATGAAACATTGACATGGTATCATAGCTACACTACTTGGAGCAAGCCAGACAAGCTAGAGAATAAGGAAAATCAGAGTTTCGACGAGCAAAATCCACGTAAACAGACATTGTCACAACCTTAGTCAAAAAGTGCGACAAATTGAAGTTGTCGCACCCTCTCTCTGTTGTACGGTGCCAAAATCACACTATAACAACCCCGCCGTTACGAAAACCAAGCGACATACATTAGGTCAATTTTTTTTGCTTTTAAAGCTCTGTTAGGAAAAATTTAACATCAACTTAAATAGCCCACATCGATGACACATCGATCACATAATTTAACGAAACAATAAAAATATTTGATAATCCAAAACGACGCATACAATACAAAACTTAAACCTTCAACACATCTCCTAAGGACCATCAATACATCAATTCTATTTCATAATTAAACATGGCGCATGGGTAACCATCATCGTTATCAATCAACATCAACATTAAATATTCGTGACACGCGAGAGTAATAATTCCTGATCATTCTCATGTCAACTTAAGAAATGACATGAGATTAAGCATCAATTAATTTCAATATGCAAGTAAATCAATCACATGAATTCAACACCATTATCATTAATTCTGAGGTGCAAGGAAGAATGGCGAAGCAATCATATGCCACTAAAATAAGGCGCTCACATGAAAGTTATTACTTAACTAGTCATGCATCATTAGCAAAATACTGGCTCGAAAGCAATTAATAGTGTTATACTTGGGCGCAACCCCAGTCAAAATAACCCATCATCCGTCATAATACGTTTCCCTTTCGCACAAGAAGACTTAACCTTTAAACCATCATTCCTGACATTAAATCCCATTTGTGCAAGAAGTCCAATGTCTAAACACCATACAATACCTTATGTGTTCGGTGCGGGAAAGAAGTAACCATTAACCAACAACCATTCATGCCTTGACTTTTCAATGCGTGAAAGATAAACTATGATTAACCATCAATCAAGAATAAACTAAATAAACTGAATAACCTAATGTCTAAACCATCATTCCGTATCAAAATTCATGCGCGCATAAAATCCACTAAATCTAAGTGAGCATGCATCCCCGTTATCTAATGCACAAGAGCACCCAAGCCTTTTTATTCCAAGGCGTGAGGATATCTAAATTCTCAATTACTTCACACTACTATACCAAGTACAAAACTTCATGTGGCGCACCTATAACTACCAGCTTGAAAGACTTACCTTAACTCTAGGTTACTGTGAGAAATCCCTACTAAAAACCTAGCTAAGCAAGTTCCCACAAGGAGGTCACATTTAAATAAATAACCCGTAGAAGACCTTGCTACAAAAAAACATTAAAGGGATTAAGATAGATTAATGCAAAAAGGAAACTCTCTACTAGCATTACAATCCTTACCTCTATGGATTTTTGTTTCAAAAAGATAAGGTCCTGGCTTAACAATGCAATAACTCACATTGCCATAAAACCTCACTGAGAAGAGGTAAGGAGGGACCTGACTTACTTTAACAAGAAGTAGGACTTCAACACCATCTACTATCTAACCAAGAATTAAGGGGAACTAAGGATGAATAAACATTTATTGAAAACAAGCTCACCTACCATTCCAATAAGAACTTAAGGAAACAAGGAAAATATGAATCGTATAATAAGAATTCAGAGTCTTAGACACCCACTTAAGGAAGGCTGAGCAGGTCACGACCTTATACCAACGATTAAACCAGATGCCCTACTTAATTAATCCACCAATTTAAGGATTTGAGGAGGTTCCTACACTTTTTCAGTTTAAAAGAAGTGCACTTGCTCATAACCAAAATAGGTTATTCTCAGAAGTAGAGTTAGCAATCTAGGTTTTAGGTGGACGAATCAAAGTGAGAGGTGTCAAGCCTTAAGCGACATCCAGGGTCACAAAATTTCCTTCATCAACCCTCCTAGTAATTTACTCTCCGCAACACCCAAAGTGGAAAGTAACTGCCATTTTAATTACCTCTCTAGCTAACAGATGTCAGGGTCGCCAGGTTCCAATGAAAAGGGCGAGGTCATAAATTAACCACCATGCAAAAGGGGCAATATTATTGTACGATGCAGAGTTAGGCGGTCTTAGGGTGAGGAGTGTATCTAGGATTCCATGTGTCTTTATTACTCCCGAAATAATTGTGGTTAGTTAGCTACAAAGACGCATTCTATGGACAATCCCTCCCCCTAGGTTTCATTCTAGTTCGTTCAAGCAATTAATGGACCAAGGTGATCGGGTGGAACAGTGACAAAAAATTCTCCCACTAGCTGCATTAGGTAACCCTTGCGCTTGTACACTCAGTCGAGAAGGATTTACCAAACATTTCTTGTTTAACGTTTCCAACGGAGAGATTTTTCCATGGATTAACGTTTTATAGGGAAGGGAAAGGACTGGGGATATGCACCGTCGCCCAAAGATTGATCGTGAAAGATCCCTTTACATTGGAAGGTATCCCACGCTACCTAGAGTGGTTGTAGCAGTGTGAGGAGCTCATATGCAAGTGGATGTTATGCAGATCATATTTACAGACAAAATCGTGGAGGAACTTATGGGTCTACCTCCTTAAGAAAAAAACCAAATCACCCTCCAAGGGGCTACTAGAATCAGAAGAAACACTCACTAACACCTGCAATCTGGTACTGGTGGTGACACCAAGGGATCGCGATCCATTTAATTAATCCACAAAGATTTGGAAAAAGAAGTGATCCCAAGAAAGTGTCCAGGTAAAATTTAATAATGACTCTTCAATCACTCGACAGGTTAAATCACTATCCGACTGGTTCACACTCTTGGCCAAATAAATAGTGAATTTAAGAAAAGAAGGTTGCCAAAAATTTCAAATGAGTGTCCCTGATCCGACCAAGGTAAGAGTCTGATCGTAGCTTTAAGGCATTGATGTCTGGTTGAAAAAATCACAATTTAACCTTATGGCGTAGAAATTATCAACTGCAGAATAGACATGCACGACCTGGATTTCTTCCAACATGGAAAGGGAGATGATTCCCATCCCGCACTGGATTTCATAAAGATATGTTAATAATTATTTAGATGGCTAGGGTGCCTAGGGTGTCTTGGATCGATAAAGATATTGATGACCTTTCTTGCAATGCAAATCTACTCTCTGTTCTTCACCAGTGGTGGTAATCCAAACCGACTCGACCCAAAGGGAAAATTCAATCTTGAAGGTACCAGGTTCTGAGATTATTCTAGTGACCTAAAATTAAATTTAAAACTCTACAGAATTGGGAACTTCGAAATACTAAACCAACCACTACTAAGCATGTTATGTACAACAATCAAATCACTGCACCTATGCATCCACTCCCAACAACAACAAACTAAATCAATATACATTCTCATCTATTAATATTTAATCTATACACATCAGAACTTAAGCAACATTTAACAGTACATAGATAATTTCTAAACCTTCCATACACATCTAATAATATTTAATCTATACACATCAGAACTTAAGCAATGTTTAACAATGCAAAGATAAGTTCTAAACGTTCCATACACATTTAATGATATTTAATCTATACACATCCGAGCTTAAGCAATGTTTCACACTGTAGAGAAAATTTCTAAACCTTCCATATGAATTGAAATTATTGAATATCAATAGTTAATAACAGATAAATAGTTCCCCAATAACAATACATGTATACAATTTAAATCTTAGCACACATAAAATATTCAACATGATTATCGTAGACGATGGCGACGTGGGCGAGAAGCTCTTCTACGAAGGTGCTCCGTTCGATATCCCACTTGCCAATCGTTGAGACGTCACCAGTACCTCCCAACCAACGCTAGGGGTACTCTTCTTCCTCCTGAGCCCCCCAAGATGAAAAGGGGCCACACACCTAATACCATAGAATAATCTAGCTCCCAGCTCGCCTTGCAACGTCGAGATACCACTCCCTACCGAGCTGGGCATCCCAACTCCCACAATTAAAATCAGCCAAGACAAATATCAACAACGTAACCTTACGCCTTCCAGTCGTGATCCATTTACCTCCCCTGCCATTTCCTTTATAGAGTTAATCTTAGTGACCTTTCCATTTCCACATTAAATTAGTTTTATTAAAAATTTATTAGGAAATATTCTCCCATGTACACTTGTCACCCAATCCCTTAGTTGCACCAGAAATTCATTTAATTAACTAAATTAAGTTGACAATTTCCCTCACCCACCTAAAAGCATTCCTAAAAACGCTCCTTGTGGTCCCTTTATTCCCTCAATTTCCATTAATGACTGACACCCTCCTTAAAGTTTAGTTGAGTTCATTTTTGGAAATTTCTCTAGTTTAGATTCCTTTCTATGTTCCACATTCCTTTTTCATTTAATTTCCTCTTTTTATCTATGTTCGGATTTATCAAGTTTTGCACATAGACAACAATTAAATTTTTAGATAATTTAATCCTCCTTTAAATTATACATTTAATTTCTCTCTATCCCCCCATTTATTAATGGATTAACTAATTTTTAGACCTCATACCCTATTTAGACCTAGGATTTAATTTCACTAGGCTTAGCATTTGTTAAAGGGAAATTTTATAATTAATCAACTTTACTCATACAACATTTATTTTAAGGCCAACCTAGTCCAAATAAGATACTATTTTCTAGGAACCTAGGTTCATTGACTCATCAGTGTTGGAAGAAATCATGATGTGCCCTTCAGGATGCACTATGTGCTCCATGGATGCCACTCGCCTTTATCCATGTTTAATTCATGTGACGTGCCCTTCAAGACGCACTATGTGATCCAAGGGTGCCACTCTCCTTTTGACTGATTTTGGTAGACGTCTAACCCTTGGAGTCAAAACTCTGTCAGGCGACCTTGTGGGAGAATAAGGGCCTATAAGGAATAAGGACCCTTCCTTATTTCACGCCCCTTAGAATCTTCGTGAGTGACTGTCTTAGCCTGCCCTCATGGCATCGTGGATCTCTCGAACTAGGTAATCATTAACCTACAGTTTGAGGCATGAAAAGAGTGCTAGTATGTTGTGGAAGGGTCGCTGCCATACCCCTCCCTCAATATCTCTGGTTGTCGTGCGTGACCCCTTTAATCCAAATGTGAGTCTGATTAGCAATCTATCGTCAGCCTGCATCCATCAAGGAAACATGTCAAGGATCCAAAATCAACATCATAATATACCAGTCATATGTCACATATGCAATAACCAAAATACTCAAACCATAAACAATCCACTCCCTGACTCGATTCAGAGTCCAAGGAGGCTGATCGATGCCATCAACATCCTCAATCAGTCCAGAGTCCTGCACACTTAGGCGAAACCAGTCAATAAAACCTATCAATACAATATAATCAAATAACATATAATCATATCCACAACATCATCATAATCCATAAGCGAAACAATTAATCATATAAGGAACCAGATCACTTGCACACAAGTGTCCTCAAAGAATAAGTCCAACCAGGTGTGCACAAGAGTAGGTTGTTACATACAACCCCTCTTGTTTTAAAATTCGTCCAGAAGTTTCACAGTACACAAGCACAAAAATGAAGTATTTGACAATATCTAAAATCTAGCTATCAACAAAAATGGAAACTGCGGCCGCATATCATATGCGTCCTCCCAGGTAGCTGATTGTGGACTATATTTGTCCTACTGGACCTTGACCAGATCGACAATTCGATGCCATAGATGTCAAATGCGACGATCTAGAAAGTGGATTGGCTCTGCCGTAAGCATACCCTCGTCCAAAATCCTCCAAGAACTTAGTCAATCTCATGCGTAGGATCACTGACCTAAGGTCACACATAGATGCGAGATAAACATCACACAATGCCTCAAGAATGAGACACGAATAGCCATTAGGCCCTTCATAATTATGGTCGACACGATGCACATCGACAAAGCCTTATGTCGATCCTACGCTTCTTCCATCCCCTTCGTATCGTTTGTATTTGTTCCTTCAATATTGGATCGCTTTTGGTCCTACCAGGACCCCATCCTCGAGTCGACCCCAACTCAAAGGCATCCGACATGGTTTCCCACAAAGAAACTGACACAATGCCATCTTAATGGTTCTTTGATAGTTGTTGTTGTAAGCCAAATCTACCAGTGGAAATAACTATTCCCAACGTTACTGTGGGTCCAACACATGCATATGCAACACAACCTTCCAAGTTTGGTTCATTCGTTCTGTATGGCCTTCTGCCTCCAGGTGCTACGCAGTACTAAAGTTTAGAGGGGTTCTTAATGCTGCTTGGAAACTAGTTTATCCAGATTTTACGAGTAGAACGAAAATGACTACAGATTATTAACATATTCTTAACACAGAATAACAGAGATACAATAAAATTAGTTTTCTATTCAATAAGGAAATAAGCTAAAACTGTAAAATACAGCGAAAAACAAGCTTGTTGGAATGATGGCGGCTTATCTCTGAGGACAGATGTGACGGCTGCGCTCATTCGCAAGAAGATAATTACAATGAGGCTTTGAAGGCCTTTTTACAATAAATAGGAGTTTAAAAACCCCTAGACATCCAAAAACCTAACCCTAGGAGATGAAGCGCCAAAAGTCACGTGGGCCCCGTTTGGGTAAGTCAATACATCAACTTCCCTGTGTTGTAACTTTTGCATATGATCTCCGTTTTAGGCGTATGATAGCTCGTTGGAAAGATCTATCCAAGGAATACAACAATTGCTGAAAGTTTCATGATGAAATATTTCTACTGCATCATACCCAAAAAAAGTCGTTTAGGGCCTCAAAACGACTCTAGAAGTTCAGGACCCGCAAAACTGCTAAAAATAGTAAATTACAAAAATTGCCAGAAAGATGTTTTGATCCAAATGGAAAAGCTGCGTGGCCATCGATATCCACCTGGATCAATCCTCCCTCCTTAGGAATCAATGGTATCCATTTCATTGAGTTCCCCCATCAGATGAGGAAATTTCTACTGAATTTGGCCCCGAGTGAGCCACTTGCCTTGGTGCAGGAGTTGCCATGCTTTGACGACTCGATAAAGATGGATCCCTTGTTGTAGAGTGACATTGATCTGTGTGTCCACAATCTGATCACTGGATGCCTATTGTATGTAGTCAGGGTTGAGCTATGTTGGTGTCAGCTGTTCTGCTACGTCTGAGGTGTCCAATAATGGTGGGAAATAAGGCCGAAGGAGGTCCACGTTGAACACTGGGTGCAGGCCAAGGAAAGGAGGAATGTTGAGCTCAAAAGAATTATCCCCCATGGCCTTGGTGATGGTGTATGACCCATAACGGAGTGGGAGAAGCTTTCGATGGGGTTTTATAAGGCATTCTTTCTGCAAGTGCAACCAAACTTTGTCGCCCACCTGAAACTTATGTGGCACCCGATGTTTATCATGGCGCTGCTTGTACTTGTCATTGGACTTCTGTAGGATATCATGAACCTATTGGCAGATGTGATGGATCCACTCAATGAACTGGGTGACTTTGTCAGCTGCAGTTGGAGCAGGAGATGAGTCAACCGAGGTGACTGCAAGGGGAAGTGCAACATCTATGGGACCCAATGGTTGGAATCTCAACCTCACCTGAAAGGGGCTGTGGTCGATTGAGCTATGTAGGGCTTGGTTGTAGATATGATGGACATAGGGAAGACTCTCATCCCATGTGTGAGGGTGCTTGGAATTATACATGCGCAGGATATGCAGGATCATTCGATTTACGAACTCGGTTTGGCCATCTGTCTAGGGGTGGAAGGCCATGGATTTGGTGAGATTTGTGTCCAGCAGTAACCAGAGGCTTGACCAGAACGTGCTGAGAAATTGACTGTACCAATATGAGACAATGGTTTATGGGATCCAAAAATGTACCCAGAATCATTCAAAGAAGATCTTGGAAGTGGCTTCTGCTGTGATGTTCTTCTTGCAGGCAACCATAATCACCATCTTAGAAAAGCGATCAACAACCAAAAAAACACTGTCATTTCCCCACTTGGTGGATGGGAGGTCCAACATGTAGTCCATTGAGATGGATTCCCATGTCCTGTCAGGAGTAGGAAGAGGGGTGTAGAGTCCCTATTTCTTAGTGGTCGGTTTGGCAATATCGCAGGCAGTGCATGACCTGATATAATTGCTGACCTCCTGTCGAAGTTTCAGCCAATAGAAATGTTTCTGTAGCATCGCCACTGTCTTTTTGATGCCGAAGTGTCCTGCCACTTGACTGTAGTGGGCTTTCTAGATCAGCTTCGCTCACTCTCTTGATGGAACACATATATGGCCCAAACGACACAACAACCCATCTTGAATATGGAAATTATCGACAACTGTGTTTTCACCCAACATTTGGTAGGTGGTGGAAAAGTTCGGGTCTGTTTCATAGAGTTGGGGCCATCCAGAGGTCTCATGGCTACAAGAGTCTAACAACGTGGTGAGTGCCACGACTGGCAGTGTACTGAGGCAATCAACGATGTGGTTGGTGCTTCATGTTTTATACTTGATGTTGAGGTGGAATTGTTGTAAGTATGTGGACCACTTTTGATAGAGGTCAATCTGTAATTTACCTTGTGTCTGCATGAACTGCAATGTCTTATGATCAATGTGGATGACTGTCTCCCTCCCAAGAATGTAATGTCTCCACAGGTGGCAGGATTGCAAAATGGAGTACATTTCTTTKTCTTAAGTAGGGTACTTACAAACAACATCTGATAGTGTCTCACTATGATAGGCCACGGGGTGGYCGTGCTGAGTGAGAWYGGTGCCCACAACATAGTTTGAAGTATCTGTCTCGATCTCAAAGGGCTACTGCAGGTCTGGTAGTGAAAGTACTGGGGATGAGCATAAACGCTGCTTCAAATCACCAAACACTTGTTGTTGGGACCGACCCMMCGCAAATTTTKCCTTACCACCACCCCTGGTTATTTGGCTGAGGGCCCATGCAATATGGGAGAATCCCAACACGAACCTGTGGTAGAAATTGGCAAGGCCCAAGAAGCTCCGAAGCTAAGTGAGTGTGGTTGGGGCTGGCTAGTCACAGATGAATTGGATCTTGGCTGGATCCACATGTACGCCATGCTGATAAAAAATGTAACCCAGGTAATGGACCCTATCCATGCCGAAGGAGCATTTTTCCAAGTTGGCTTATAGATTGTGCTGTCACAGGGTGTGCAGAACCTGCTGAATATGCTGCAACTGTTCTTCCCAAGACTTGCTGTAAATGAGAATGTCATCCAGATACACCACTACAAAAGTATTGGTGAATGGTCGCAAGATATCATCCATCATCCTCATGAAAGTGGCTGGATCATTTTTCAAACCAAAGGGTCTGAGCAACCATTCAAAAAGGGCTTCCTTTGACTTGAAGGTGGTATTCCATACATCTGTCTATTCTATCAGGACCTAGTGGTAGCCAAACTTCAGATCAATCTTACTGAAGTATTTATCCCCCATGAGTTGATCAAGGAGGTCGTCGATTTGGGGAATTGGGTACCGGTTTTTGATTATGTTTTTTTTCTGGGCCCAGTAATCAATGCAGAGTTGTCAGGTTCCATCTTTCTTCTGTACCAACACAACTAGGCTCCCGCAAGGTGATGAGATGGGACGGATGTGCCCCTTGTCGAGCAGTTCTTGGATCTATCACTTTATCTCCTCATTCTCTAACATAGAACGACGATAGAATGGCCCAATGGGAAGCGGTGCGTCGTGGGTCAGATCGATGTGGTGCTTGACCTGACAGTGCAGAAGTACCCTGGTAGGTGAGGAGAAGATATTTGAGTATTCTTCGACGAATTTATCTACTTGATTCTATTGTGTGGAGAGGTCGGCCGCAAAGACCCTAGATGTGGCTGTGATATTTTTCTCATTCCGAGAGAAAATCGTGAAGAAGACAAAATTCCCCGTCTGAGAGATGACCTTCCTACATTGCTTGGCAGAGATAAAGTAAATAACACTAGGTGGGACTACCTCGGGTATCCTGTACAATTTCTTGTTCAAAGTATTAATAACACTACGAGGCCTAGACTCATATACATCATGACGTTTCCATAAATAAGGTTGGCCCAAAATAACATTACAAACTTTGAGAGGAGAAACATCACACAATACCTCATCTTTGAAGGGCTTGATGCCGTATGATAGTCAACACTATTGGATGACGTAGAGATCGCTTCCTTGGCGGAACCATCCAATGGTGTAGGGTTGTGGGTGTGGCGTTGTTGGCAGGGCCAACCGCTTGACAACCTATGCTGAGATAAGGTTCTTCTAGCTACCGTTATCAACGATGAAGTGCAACCGGGTGCCTTTTACCCACATCTATGAATGGAAGAGGCGCTCTCCTTCTTCTAGCTCATCTAGTTCATCAGGCTGGAGCTTAGTGGTCGCAACGGTGGAACTGGGTTCCACATCAATGATCTGTCTTCCCGTTTCTAGTTCTGACTCAGAGTCAGAACCTGCATCTAATTCAGAGGATTTCACTTCGGTCACCAGCTACTTCTTTGAGTGACAGTTAGCAGTGTTATGTCAAGGGCTCTTATGGAAGTTGCACCACTTCCCGGTATCTTCTTTGTCTTTCCGGTGTCCCTCTTTGCTTGTGGCTTGGACTGGTTGTCCTGATACTATCCATATTTTCTATGTCCTTTGTTTTGTGGGTTGGGGTCGCCCTTTCCTATATTTTGCTGTGAGGGGTTCCCGGGCTGCATCTTTTGTTTGAGATTTTGCTCAATTTTGTTGGCATATTGGTAGGCCGTGCCCAAGGACGAGATGTCCAGAAATTCCATTTCGGTCTAGATGTATCTATGAAGAGCACCACAATATTTGAGCACCAGATGTCGCTCTGAATATTTGATACCCATCTTGGTGCACAAGGTATGGAAGATATTTGTGAACTCTGGCACTGCTTGGTCTCTTTCTTGCCGCAATGTGGTCCATTTGGTATACAAGTCGTCATAACTTCCAACGGGGTAGTATTGTTCCTTAATAACATCCCTAAAGGATTCCCAGGTGGTCATGACTATAAATAACGAGGGTTCCTCTGTTTCCTTTTTCTCACAGAAAGTTTCCCACCAATCTTTGACATGGGGAATGACTTTGAGGAGCACAAAAGTAGTATTTTCTCTATTCGAAAAGTTATGGACAAATAAATACCCTTCTAGTAGATTCAACCACTTGTCTACACCGTCTGTGTCTATCTGACCTTCAAATACAAGAATATCGAAATTTATTTGTACCTTGAAGGGGGCGGTGCCTACGCTCAAAGAAGATGCGTCGCCTGTTGGTAGCTGTCGAAGGATTTGCGCTAAACTATCCATCATCTCATTCCTGTGTTGCATGAGGGATTCCTCAAGAAACATATTTAAAGGATCTCTTGTCCCATCATCTTTATTTTCTCTTTCCATGAGAGGTCACTTGGGCGTGCGAGAGCTTTGGTCCTCAAGAGAAACAAGCTCGAGACCCAATTCTTTGTACTCTGACCTCATTGGGGACATGCATTAAGACGACAAGGAGCAGACTGCTCTGATACCTCTGATCTAGATTTTATGAGCAGAATGAAATGAGTACAAATTATTAACATATGCTTAACACAGAATAACATAGATACAGTAAAACTAGTTTTCTATTCAATAAGGAAATAAGCTGAAACTATAAAATGCAGTGGAAAACAAGCTTGTTGGAATGGTGGTGGCTTATCTCTAAGGAGAGATGTGAAGGATGCACTCATTCGCAAGAAGATAATTACAATGAGGCCCTGAAGGCATTTTTACAATAAACAAGAGTTTCAAAAACCTTAGACATCCAAAAACCTAACCCTAGGAGATGAAGTGCCAAAAGTCATGTGGGCCCCGTTTGGGTAAGTCAGTACATCAACTTCCCGGGGTTGTGAATTTTGCATACAATCTCCGTTTTAGGCGTACGATATCCCGTTGGAAATATCTATCCGAGGACTACAAAAGTTCCCAAAAATTTCATGATGAAAATCAATGATTGTGACATACCCAAAAAAATGTCGTTTAGGGCCTCAAAATGGCTCCGGAAGTTCAGGACCCGAAAAATTGCTAAAAATAGTAAATTACAAAAATTGCCAGAAAGATGTTTTGAGCCAGCTAGAAAAGGTGGGTGGCCACCGATATCCACCTGGATCACTAGTAAAAAATCATCTTGTAAACACTGATCCTCAATTGGATATGATCCTTTGGTACGCTTGGTAGTCTCAATATCTCATTGATATAAAATCTAGCTGTACTTGGTGCTTGATGCATCATATGCACAGGGACAAGGTATGCACTCTTCTTCAGAGTGTCAACTTGTCACAAAAATCCTGTCATTCTGCCTTGCCATTAATGTCCATCCCAACAATAAAGTCCATCGAAATGACCTCCCATTTCGATTCCAGAAAAGCGTGTAGCTGTAGTAATCTTGCTAGATGTCTACATTCATCCTTCACTCGTTGACGTCCTAGACACCTCGTGTTAGAAAAGCAGGACCGTGGAGCAATAAAATAAAATAAATGCGGAAAAAAAACACAAAAGATACACAATACAATAGAGAGATGGATTTACGTGGTTCACCCAGTGTGGGCTACGTCCACCAGAGAAATTGCCAGACCCTTCCTTTATTATTATCCAGCATATGAAGGGATACAACCTACAACAAACCAGCTGTAACTTCCTTTTCTTTCTCTCACAGTATCCTATCTTAGAATACAATATTCGCCATCAACCATAGCTGCAATACATTTCCCTCATAATAGAGGGTTGCCTTCTAGGAAAAAAAACCCTAACATAATCTCTATCGTTAGATCTGCGACCTTATAATGAACGGTCCAAATTTACAATGAAATTACAATATACATTTACAAGGCAATTTGTCCTTCAGAGTCTTCACCCCCGAATCCCCGTTGGGGGCCTGCCTGCCCCCAGACCCCCCAGCCGGGGGGATA
>ML805538.1:115077-125421 GCA_009831015.1 Picea engelmannii
TCCATCAAACCCTTCGTTGTCTTTTCTTTGGAAATATTGAAAGCCACCGATGCTGCTAGGCTCAGCCGTATCGTTCCTAGAGCCTTTCTGTCAAGAATCTCCCATTCTTCATCCTTCATAGCCGCCAACTTCTTTGCTATTCCACCCAATGGTAGGAATAGATCCTTCTGATATAAATAGTATTCCATCTGCATCTTCCATAACTGGTAGTTTTGGCGGTTAAATTTCTTGACCCTAAACTTTCCATCTTTCGACATTGCTCCCACTCGAACCAGGAACCCTCTTTTCCTGCGAGTTACCTTTCATTCTGATACCAGTTGTTAGAAAAACAGGACTGTGGAGTAATAAAATAAAACAAATGTGGAAAAAAAACACAAAAGATACACAATACAATAGAGAGACAGATTCACGTGGTTCACCCAGTGTGGGCTATGTCCACCAGAGAAATTGCCAGGTCCTTCCTTTATTATTATCCAGCATATGAAGGGATACAACCTATAGCAAACCCACTGTAACTTCCTCTTCTTTCTCTCACAGTCTCCTATCTCAGAATACAATATTCGCCATCAACCATAGCCGCAATACATTTCCCTCATAATAGAGGGTTGCCTTCTAGGGAAAAAAACCCTAACATAATCTCTATAGTTAGATCTGTGACCTTATAATGAATGGTCCAGATTTACAATGAAATTACAATATACATTTACAAGGAAATTTTTCCTTCGGGGGCTTCGCCCTCGAACCCTCGCTGGGGGCCCACTTGCCCCTTAACCCCTCAGTCGGGGGGATAGCCCCCCTAGACCCCGCAGAGGGGGTACCCCCCCTTTGCACTCCCCCATGTGGAAGAGTGTACATACTTCTGGGGTGTAAATACTTCATGGCGTATAAACACGACAGAAAGTAAAAGACCTCTGAATCAGGAAGATAATCAGGCTCCACAACCAACACCTCGCCATGTAGGTAACTATGTATTCCTTTATCCCATCCAGAAGAATAAGGGTTAAAAGTCTGCCCTCATATTCTTGATTCAGGGAGGATCCATGCACAAGACTCCATGAGCTCTGTTTAAGAGCCAACTTCTCAACTCATCGTTAGGTGACACGTAAATTTGGTTATTATATCTCAATAATCCATCATTTTCAACTATATCTCCCTTAATTTTGGTACCAACATGGTGTCTGGTCCAATAAATTGCTTAACCTCTTGATACCATTAATCTGGTATAGTTAGAATCCTTTCACGTAGATTTGTCTAAAGAGGTATCATTGAAACTATGTCTGGTCTCTGACTCAACGCATCCACAACTCTATTCACTATTCCTTTTATGTAGGTAATCTAGAATCATAACCGCTAAGAATTCCTGACCAACGCCTTTGTCGCATGTTCAAGTTGCTTGCGTAAAAATGCGTTGTAAACCACAATGGTCCATTTTTAGTTAGAAATTTTGTCCAATGAGGTAGTGTCTCCACACTCTCATGGAATATATGATGGCTAACAACTCCAAATTTTGTGTCATGTAGTTCTCCTCAGGTTTTCTTAAAGTCCTTGATATGTAAGTGATCACTCACCCGTCTTGCATCAAGACTCCATCTAAGGCTTCCTTAGATGTGTCAGTGCATACCAAGAATCCCTCATCCATTCCAGGGAATTTTAGCATCAGTGCTGTCATTAACAACTCCTTGAGCCTTCAAAATGATTCTATGCATTTCTCAGTCCACCCAAACTTCTTGTTCTTCTTCCGCAATTCCAAAATCAGATTTGCTATCTTTGAAGAACCCTTGACGAACTGTCGATAATATCCCACTAAACCCATGAATGTACGTACTTTTGGGACATTCGTTAGCGTAGACCACTCCATAATAACCTCTAGCTTCATTGGATCCATTTCGATGCCTTCGCTGAAGATAACATTCCCTAAGAAATGAATCCTCGATAGCTTGCGACCACTTCCCGTAATTTGTTTTCTCGCAACACTATAGTACCAAGCGTAAAATTTCGTCTTGATATTTCGTCATCCGTGAACATACCAAATGTCTTTAAGGAATACTTGACGATAGTCAAGAAGAGTCTCCACAACCCATCCTTCTTTCGTATGAAATCAACAGGAGCACTCCAAGGATATCCGATAAGCGATCAACATACGATAAGGATTTATCTCCATCGGGTTAGTTCTAGGTTTTAGGTCGATGGTAAATTCCATATTGGCTTCGGGCGACACTCCTGGTAATTCTTATGGGAATCACGTCCACAACTCTCGTACTACCGGAAGGTATTATAAACCTTCTACCATGCCCTTGACATTTGTCGCTAAGTATGCATATAACTTGCATCCTTGCGCTACTCTCTTGTAGCTGCAGGGAAGGAATGAACCTCGAGGATACTCCCATTTCTTCCTACAATCACACTTCTTTGTCCTTCATCATTGGTCCAACTACCCTGCCTCATCTTACCATTGAGTATCACATCATGCGATTCCCACCAGTCCATACTGATCATGTCGTCATGAGATCTTAGTGTCGTGATGTATGTCGGACTTCGTTACACTATCCCAGGTTAAAGTGACAGTTCAAACCCATTCATCCAACCATCTGGTTGGTACCCAAAGTCACATCGACGAATCTAAACTTTTCCTTTTGAATTCCCTTACCTAATTTCCTTCAGCGCGGTACTACAATTAGAGCTCTCCATAGCACCAAGGTCTAACAAATACTAAATTTCATTTGGCAATGGCACCTGACGCCTCAAGCACAGTGGATTAGTGCTTTCCCCAATGGTTATTTACTGCTTTCATGAATCCTATGGGCCTTTCCCATATTCTCCATAGTAGTGTGTCCTCTTGACTCGACCGCTCTAGCCCTTTCAACATGAAAATATTTTTGGTAAGGTTACTCTCTACATGTCCATCACCCACCTCTGGTCCAATACTCCTAGCCCTGAAACATAAGCTCTTGGCCTACTAGCTTAAGATCCTGGTCTGTTCGGCTCACAAGCCTAAACGACAACTTCTAGTGGTGCTGTCACGGATGCGGTGTTATCCTATAGGGAGCCCTTTGTTGAGGAACCTATTGTCAAGGTGTCATGAACAAGGGTCCTATAGACGTATCTTGATACCAAGAGGTCTTGTTTGTATGACGTATGATGCTGCTGTGCACTAGATGTTGTCAGTCCAGACGGTCTTGTAGGAGTTCTCCCTGGACTTGCACTGTCAAATTCTCTCGGCTATGAGGCCTACTGGACTGCGTTGTGCAATGTCCGAGGCATTAAGATCTTCACCTTTGCACAAAATTTGGAGTTAAGGCCGAACATGAACTTGCTGACCTTTAACTTCTCCGGGTTCAGATACGGGCCATATAGAAGTAGCTCCATAAATCTAGACTCGTAATCCGAGACCGTATGACCACCCTATCGTAAGGCACGGATCTCATCGAGTTGATGCTCAATGAATTGCTCTTAAAAATTTACTTCTCCCAAAATAGTTCCTTGAACGTTCCTGTAACACAGATTTGATTAGCATGTTTAGATGAGGTAGGAGCATCTTCCTCCAGAGACAAGCACTCCCTTTTAGCTAAAGACTGTCTGTGCGGACCTTCGTGTTGGAGGTCGAAATCGTAAAGCATGAAGCACATCGCCTCACTCTCTAGCCATGCGTTGACGATTGAGTCTTCCGTGGCACTCGTGTACTGGGGAACTTAAACCTCTCAAGTTTTCTGTGGAAGCTATCAGTACCATCTGGGGAGCGCTGTGGACCCTTAGGGGTACATGCACCCTAGATTTATCTTAGTACAGACGGTTAGTCAAGGCCTCTGACATTTCCCTGGAAGGACCCTGTCTGACCCAACACATCCCACGCAACAATCTTCTCATGCTAAAGACTTGTTCTTCTCCTTGGGGGTTGGACCCCTCTGGTGTGGGTGCTACTGGAGGCGTTGCACCTTCTCCCCTGGCACCACGTCACGAATCTCTATGGCATCCTCTAACCGTGATTACCGCAAGTACAGGTTAATAATTCAACTCGCACTGAGTAATAATCAATGGCTTAATTCAATGGAAGGTGTGACTATCCACAATCGCAGGGTTGAACCCGCTCTGATACCATATGTAACAACCCCTCCATTACAACAAACAAACAACGTACATTAGGTCCATTTTTTTTCTTTTAAAGTCGCGTTAGGAATTTTTTAACATCAACTTAAATAGCCCACATCGGTGACACATCGATAACATAATTTAACGAAACAATAAAATTTTTTGATAATCCAAAACGACGCATACAATACAAAACTTAAACCTTCAACTCATCTCATAAGTACCATCAATCCATCAATTCTAACTCACAATTAAACATGGCACATGAGTAACCATCATAATTATAAATCAACATCAACATTAAATATCCACGGCATGTGAGAGTAATAATTCCTGATCATTCTCATGTCAACTTAAGCAATGGCACGAGATTAAACATCAATTAATTTCATTGTGTGAGTAAATCAATCACATGAATTCAACACCATTATCATTAATTCTGAGGTGCAAGGAAGAATGGTGAAGGAATCATACACCACTAAAATAAGGTGCACACATGAAAGTTATTACTTAACCAGTCATGCATCGTTAGAAAAATCCTGGCTTGAAAGAAATTAATAGTGTTATACTCAGGCACAAACCCAATCACAATAACCCATCATCCGTCATAATATGTTTCCATTTCATGCAAGAATAATTAACCTTTAAACCATCATTCCTGACATTAAATCCCATTCGTGCAAGAAGTCCAATGTCTAAACATCATACAATACCTTATGCGTTCAGTGCGCGCAAGAAGTAACCATTGACCAACAACCATTGATTCCTTGAATTTTCAATGTGCACAAGAGATAACTAAGATTAACCATGAATAAAAAATAAACTAAATAAACTGAATTACCTAACGTCTAAACCATCATTCCGTATCAAAATTCATGGGTGTAGAAAAACCCCTAAATCTAAGTGAGCATTCATTCCCTTCATCTAATGCACAAGAGAGCCCAAGCCTTTTTATTCCAAGGTGCGATGATATCTAAATTCTTAATTACTTCATGCTACTGTACCAAGTACAAAAATTCATGTGGTGCACCTATAACTACTAGCTTGAAAGACTTACCTTAACTCTGGGTTGCCGTGAGAAATCCCTACTAAAAACCTAGCTAAGCAAGTTCCCATAAGGAGGTCACACTTAAATAAATAACCCATAGAAGAACTTGCCACTAAAAAACATTAAAGGGATTAAGATATATTAATGCAAAAAGGAAACTGTCAACTAGCATTACAATTCTTAACTCTATGGATTTTTGTTTCAAAAAGATCAGGTCTTGGCTTAACAACACAATAACTCACATTTCCCTAAAACCCCTCAGAGAAGAGGTAAGGTGGGACCTGGCTTACATTAACAAAAGTAAGGACTTCAACACCATCTACTATCCAACCAAGCATTAAGGGGAACTAAGGATGAATAAACATTTATTCAAAACAATCTCACCTACCATTCCAATAAGAACTTAAGGAAACAAGGAAAATCTGAATCGTATAATAAGGATTCAGAGTCTTAAACGCCCACTTAAGGAAGGTTGAGCAGGTCACGACCTTATACCAATGATTAAACTAGATTTCTCTACTTAATTAATCCACCAATTTAAGGTTTTGAGGAGGTTCCAACACTTTTTCAGTTTAAAAGAAGCGCACTCCCTCATAACCAAAATAGGTTATTCTCAAACGTAGAGTTAACAATATAGGTTTTAGAAGGTGGGTGAATCAAAGTGAGAGGTGTCAAGCCTTAAGTGACGACCAGGGTCACAAATGTTCGGTCAACAACCCTCCTGGTAATTTACTCTGTGCAACACCCAAAGCGGAAAGTAACTTCCATTTTAATTACCTCTCCAGCGAACAGATGTCAGGGTTGCCAGGTTCCAATGAAAAGGGAGAGATCATAAATTAACCACCACACAAAAGGGGAAAGATCATTATGCGATGCAACATTACGTGGTATTAGGGTGAGGAGTGTATCGAGGATGCCAAGTTTCTTCATTACTCCTGGAAATAACTGTGGTCCTTTAGCTACAGAGACACATTCTCTAGACACTTGCTCCCCCCTGGTTTCGTTCAAGCAATTAATGGACCAAGGTGATCGGGTGGAAGAGTGACAAATTTTTTTCCCGCTAGCCGAATTCGATAACCCTTCTGATTGCACACTCAGTAGAGAATGATTTACCAGGAATGTCTTGTTTAACGTTTCCAACGGAGAGCTATTTCCAGGGATTAACATTTTACAAGGAAGGGAAAGGGCTGGGGATATGCACCATCACCCAGAGATCGATCATGAAGTACCCCCTTACATTAGAAGGGATCCCACGCTACCTGGAGTGGTTGTAGCAACATGAGGAGATCAGATGCAAGTGGATTCTAGGTGGATCATATTTGCAGATGAAATCGTGGAGGAACTTACAGGTCTACCTCCTCAAGCAAGCAACCAAATTAGCCTCGAAGGGGCTACTGGAATCAGAACCAACAATCACTAACACCTGCAATTCGGTACTGGTGGGGATGCTAAGGAATCAAGATCCATTTAATTAATCCACAGAGATTTGGAGAAATGAGCGACCCCAAGCAAGTGTCCAGGTAAAATTTAATAATGACTCTTCATTCACTCGACAGGTTAAATCACTATCCGATTGATTGAAACTCCTGGACAAATAAATAGTGAATTTAAGAAAAGAAGGTTGTCAAAAATTTCAACCGACTGTCCCTAATCTGACCAGGGTAAGAGTTTGAGTGTATCTTTTAGGCATTAATGTCTAGTTGACAAAATCAAAATTTAACCTTATGGCGTAGAAATTACCAGGTGCAGAATAGACATGCATGACCTGGATTTCTTCCAACATGGAAAGGGGGAGGATTCCCATCCTGCACTAGATTTCATAAAGATATGTTAATAATGATTTAGAGGGCAAGGGTGACTAAGGTTTATTGGGTTGATCAAGATATTGATGACCTTTATTTCAACGTGGATGTACTCGCTGTACTTCACTAGTGGCGGTAATCCGAACCAACTCGACCCAAAGGGAAAATTCAATCTTGAAGGTACCATGTTATGAGATTATTCCAGTGACCCTAAAATTAAATTTTAAAACTATATAGAATTGGGAACTTTGAAATAATAAACCAACCACTACTGAGCATGTTATGCAGAACAATCAAATCACTGTGACATATGCATACACTCCCAACAACAAAAAACTAAATCAATATACATTCTCATCTAATAATATTTAATCTATACACATCAGAACTTAAGCAACGTTTAACAGTACATAGATAATTTCTAAACCTTCCATACACATTTAATAATATTTAATCTATACACATTAGAACTTAAGCAACATTTAAAAGTGCATAGATAATTTCTAAACCTTCCATACACATCTAATAATATTTAATCTATACACATCAGAGCTTAAGCAATGTTTGACAGTGCAGAGAAAATTTCTAAACCTTCCATCCGAATTGCAATTATTGAATACCAGTAGTTAGTAATAAATAAATAGTTCCCCAATAACAATACATGTATACAATTTAAATCTTACCACAAAAAAAAATTCAACAGGATTACCGTAGCCGACGACAACATAGGCGAGAATCTCTTTCGTGAAGGTGCTCTGTTAGATCTCCTACTTGCCAATCATTGAGACGTCACCGGTACCTCTGAGACAACGTTAGGGGTAATCTTCTTCACTCTGAGCCCCCCAAGCTGCAAGGGGGCCACACACCTAATAAAAGAGAATAATATATCTCCCATCTCGCCTCGCAAGGTCAAGCTACCACTCCCTACCGAGCTGGGCATCCTAACTCCCACAAGTAAAATCAACCAAGAAAAATATCGGTAGCGTAACCTTACGCCTTCCAGTTGTGATCCATTTACCTCCCCTGTCATTTTCTTTATAGAGTTCCTTTTAGTGACCTTTCCATTTTCACATTAAATTAGTTTTATTAAACATTTATTAGGAAATATTGTCCCCCGTACACTTGTTACCCAATCCCTTAGTTGCACCATAAATTCATTTAATTAACTAAATTAAGTTGCCAATTTCCCTCACCCACCTAAAAAAATTCCTAAAAACGCTCCTTGTAGTTCCTTTATTCCCTCAATTTCCTTTAATGACTGACATCCTTCTTAAAGTTTAGTTGATTTCATTTTTGGAAAGTTGTCTAGTCTAGATTCCTTTCTATGTTCCACATTCCTTTTGCATTTAATTTCCTCGTTTAGATTTAGCAAGTTTTGCACATAATAAACAATTAAATTTTTAGATAATTTAATACTCCTTTAAATTATACGTTTAATTTTTCTCTATCCCCCCATTTATTAATGGATTAATTAATTTTTAGACCTCATACCCTATTTAGACCTAGGCTTTAATTTCACTAGGCTTAGCATTTGTTAAAGGGAAATTTTATAATTAATCAACTTTAATCTTACAACATTTATTTTAAGGTTGACCGAGTCCAAATAAGATATTGTTTTCTAGGCACCTAGTTTCATTGACTCACCAGTGTTAGAAGAAATCGCAACATGCCCTTCAGGACGCACTATGTGCTCCAAGGGTGCCACTTTCCTTTACCCATGTTTCATTCATGCGACGTGCCCTTCAAGACGCACTACGTGCTCCAAGGGTGACACTCACCTTTTGAATGATTTTGTTAGACTTCTAACCCTTGGAGTCAAAACTTCGTCAGTAGTCCTTGTGGGAGACTAAGGGCCTCTAAGGAATAAGGACCATGCCTTATTGCGCATCCCTTAGAATCTTCATGAGCGATTGTCTCAGTCTGCCCTCACAACATCGTGGATCTCTCGAACTAGGTAATCGTTGACCTATAGCTCGAGCCATGATGAGAGTGCTAGTATGTTGTGGCAGGGCTGCTGCCACACCTCTCCCTCAATATCTATGGTTTTCATGCATGACCCCTTTACTCCAAATGTGAGTCTGATTAGCAAGCTATCGTCATATTGCATCCATCAATGAAACATGTCAGCGATCCAAAATCAACATCATAATATACCAGTCATATGTCACATATGCAATAACCAAAATACTCAAATCATAAACAGTCCATTCCCTGAGTCGATCCAGAGTCCAAGGAGGCCCATCGATGCCATCGATATCCTCAATCAGTCCAGAGTCTTATACACTCAGGAGAAACCAGTCAATAGCACCTGTCGATACAATATAATCAAATAACATATCATCATATCCACAACATAATCTTAATCCATAAGTGAAACAATCAATCATATAAGGAACCAGATCAGTTGCACATAAGTGTCCTCAAAGTATAATTCCAAACAGGTGTGTGCAAGAGCAGGATGTTACATACACCCCCTCTTGTTTTAAACTTCATCCCAAAGTTTCACAATACACAAGCACATAAATGAAGTATCTGACAATATCTAAGGTCTAGCTATAAAAAAAAATGGAAACTGCGGGTGCACATCATATGCGTCCTCACAGGTAGCTGAGTGTGGACTATATTTGTCTTACTAGACCTTGACAAGATCAGCAGTTCGACGCCGTAGCTGTCGAATGCGACAGTCCAGAAACTGGATTGGCTCCACCGTAAGCATACCGTCGCCTAACATCCACCAAGAACTCAGTCAATCTCATGCATAGGATCACTAAACTAAGGTCACATAGAGATGTGAGATAAACATCACGCAATGCCTCAAGAATGAGGCACAACTAGCCATTAGGCCCTTCATAATTATGGTCGACGCAATGTGCATCGACAAACCCTTATGTTGATCCTGCACTTCTTACATCCCCTTCATATCGTTTGTATTGTTCCTTCAATCTTGGATCACTTTTGGTCCTACCAAGACCCCATCCTTGAGTCGACCCCAACTCAAAGGCGTCCAAAATGGTCACCCAGAAAGAAACTCACAAGGCTCCATCTTAATGGTGCTTTGATAGTTGTTGTTGTAAGCCAACTCTACTAGTGGTGAGAACTATTCCCAATGTTACTATGGGTCCAACACATGCATACGCAACACAACCTTCCAATTTTGATTCGTTCGTTCTGTCTACCTGTCTACCTTCGGGTGCTATGCGGTACTAAAGTTTAGAGGGGCTCTTAATGCCTCTTGGAAAACAGTCCAAAATCGTCATGTAAACACTGATCCTCGATCAGATATGATTCTTTGCTACATCTGGCAGTCTCAATATCTTGTCGATACAAACTCTAGCTGTACCTAGCACCTAATGTGTTGTATACACAGGGACAAGGTATGCACTCTTCGTCAGAGTGTCAACTTGTCAC
>ML805538.1:140435-156819 GCA_009831015.1 Picea engelmannii
CATGAGTACCTAATATGGCCTAGTAGTTGAGACTCATTTTTTACTGCATAGTGATGTTCAGGGGGGGTGTTGGAGAAAATTACTATTTTTGACACACTAGTTTAGTATGAGTTAAATGACTAGTTCTATTTTATACTTTCTATTTAGACCATCACTATTATGCATGCATGCATTCCTAAGGAAAGCTAATTGCTTGATTTCTTTTCTTAATTGTGGAATGTTCTACCCTATATATGAGTGTATTCCACTCATTCATTGTATCATATTGATCATCATCTATGTATCAATCATCATTCATTGATCAACTCATTAGAGTAGTGTGAATATGTTTTCTCATTCTTCCATATTGAATCTCTTGTCCTTTCTTGATAAGCTTTGTTTGTACTTGCTTTAGCTAGATCTCCTGTGCAGGTTTCGATGAAAAATTGACAAAAGATGATTAAAATAGTAAAGAAGTTATTGGAAATAAAATCTATTTGGGAGGAGATCCAGTGGGACTAGATATTAAAAATATATATTTATTACATATTATTCCAGTCCATCTTACAAATGAATGAATCGCCTTATATAGAGATTTTAGTCAAGAGACACACCCTTCTCAATGGTCAATTGCAAATATTAATGATTAAATATATTAATTATTAACGAGAATTTAGTTATACTACAAGTTATCCCTCCTTCAAATGCTTCATCCTCGAAGCATTTCTATTTGGACGACTAGACTTTTTTGGATTTTCGGATTCTTCATTAGAATCTTTTGAATCTTTGTTGTTGTCACTATCGCTCTCTATTTCTGATCAAGGATGATCCAAAATGATAAAAAATCAAAGTTCTCCAATTCTCATTAAATATACACCATCGCGAATTACTCGTTGCAATCTTTCTAGTGGCACAAATGGATCGAAAAATGGAGTCTGTATGCAAAAGTTATCGCAAATTGAAGTTTGGGTCAAACAGGTAAAAATCCAATAGTCAAAGGGTCAAAGTGACACGCGGCATATTCAACATGTGACACTTGGTAGCTTTTGTGCTCGACAAGTGGCAAATCCTGCAATAGACACATGGCATTTCAGATCTTGACATTTGGCAATTTCTGATGTTGACAAGTGGCAAGAGGTGATTGGTCCACATGGTATGGTTTGGGCCAACCATGGGCTGACACATGGCCCAATCATAGGGTGCCATGTGTCACCTTGGATGGGGCCTAAAAGGGATGAATGAAAAATGTTGTATAACTCCATGGGAGTTGAACCCATGACCTATCAATATAACAAAGTCCTAGCACTAATGCACTAGCAAAAAAGGAAAGAACCAAACTTTAGAAATATATCCACATTTTAAAAATTAAACATTAAGCACCTTTTCATGGCTAAAGGAGGCGCACCTTGTTGGGTGCTAGGTCCTATAACAGGGGCTGTGACCAGGAGCACGACCTGGGCATGGGGGTTTTAAGGGTCTAGCACCAGGCCACATGTCACCCATGCGACCACAAAAGGGCACACACCCTATTTTTGGGTGCTTAACCATTAGTTTCCAATTTAGTGGGTTTTTACTTTATTTTAATGGAGTTTTGCTGATTTTTGTGGAGTTTTGGCCAAAAAGAGTGGATCTAGAGCCCAGGAAGAGGCCACATTGTTGGGAGAAGTTGGGAATTCGACCCCAACTCTTTTTCGACATAAACGAGGCCTGTGTTCCATCAAGATACATTGATTTTATTGTAGGGATGTGGAGAGAAAGCTTATAGAAGAGAAACCATTTTTGTCGGTTCTCATGTTGTAAAAGGCCTTTTTTGAGCCCATTCGAGAGAGGATTTTGGTGAGGTATTTTTCATCTGATCATGGATGTCATGTACAACATATGCATAGTGATTATGCAACGGATTGTAATCATCTTGTTGATGTAATTGAGCATTTGGAGAAGAGAAATAAAGTAGTCACCACTGGAAGCGGGACCCATAGATGTAGCCACACCTTGGTGAACTCCGTTATCAAAATTCTCGTGTCTCTTTTTCTCTCTTGCTACTATCCTTCCTTTTTTAATTTCTGCACTTAATATTTGTTAATTCCACATAATAACTATGAGTTTATGTGTTTCACATTCTTATCGATCCGGTGCATAAGATACATAAACTGAACTTGCAAAGTTTGTCAGTAAAACCTCTCATTTTTAGATCAAGTTTTTGGTATCAGAGATTTTGGTTTTAAAGGTTTGACAGGAATTGAAAGGATTGGATGCTCATGAGATCCAAACTCAAGTGAGGAGAAGGCTAACTTGAGGCTTTTTATCTATAGATTCAAAGGAGACCTCGTAAACAAGACGTTTATTCATCGAGGAAGCTAGGTCCTTATGCATCTGAGGACGATTTCTTCGAGGCATTTAAATTGATGAAATCCATGGTAGAGGAGCTTTACCATGAAAGAGGACAACGAAGAATTTCAAAGGTTGAAGAAGGTGAATATTCAGTAAGAGCAGAAGGAAGAGTTGAAGGTGGTGGACCTTCAGAACTTTATTCCCCTTCATCCTCGTCATCTACAAGTGAAGCAAGTGTGCATTCCTCCAAGGATAGGAAACCTAAAAAAAATTATCATTCTTCTGATATTCCTTTATTAAAGCTTGATGTAAAATTTAAATTACCGACTTATGATGGTGAATTAAATTCAGAAAAGCTAGATACTTGGGTTAGACAAGTTGAAGTCTATTGCAGGATACAAAGGATTGTTGATGATGAAACAAAGATCCAACTTGATAGTCTCAAATTTGGAGGCACAACTCTTATATGGTGGGAAATAAAAACTAAAGATGATCTTGGAAAAGTGTTAAAATGATCTCTTCCTGGAATGATTTTGTTACTGCATTGAATAAACAATTTTATCCATTAGCATACATGCAACACATGCAACATGAAATGATGAATTGACAAAGTTTAAGGCAAGATAAAGGTCAAAGTGTACAAGAGTATACTCAAGCATTTCGTACTAAAGCATTAATATTGGGTATTCATTTATATACACAGGAGACACTTCTAAAATATATTGGTGGTCTGCATTGTTATCTCAAGCATACTATTCTTATGTTAAATCCTTCTAACTTTGATGAAGTATGTGTACAAGCCATTCACATTGAATCAAGTAAAAGGAATGTTAGTGATAGTGTTTCTACATATGCCTTACAAGGAAAGGATTCGGGGAAAAGAAAAGAGAAAGAGAAGAAGACAACCATAACGAAAAAGGAGAAGCCTACTTGCAAACATTGCAAGAAGGAAGGCCACGATGAAGATCATTTTTGGATATTACATCCTGAGTTGAAGCCAAAGAAGTATGCCAATCAAGGGAGAAATAAGACCACAACTGCCACAGTTCAAGTGGATCCGGGATCAGACTCCGATGATGCGACTAAAATTGTATCTATGGGAATCCAAGGTATAAATTATGTTGCAAGTACTATATATTTTAATTCAGATGTTCTAAATGATGAGTGCAAAAGGAGTTAAATTTTCCACATAAGGGTCATAAAAAATAATGTTAAAGTTGATACTCTTGTAGACAATGGATTACAATCCAATCTAATCAGTGAAGAGGTTGTAAATAATTTGGGACTTGAAACTAAGCCACATCCTAGACCATATCCATTGGCATGGATCTGTGGTGATAATAATTTGCAAGTAACCAAGCAATGTAAAATTAAGTTTGCAATCACTTCTAAGTATGTTGATGAAGTAGAGCTTGATATAGTGCCATTGGATATATGTGGAATTGTCCCGGGAAGCCCATACCTTTATGATAGAAAAACCATATTCTACAGGGAGGAAAATAAATATTGCTTCAAGAAAGATGGGAAAAAGTACATTGTTCATGCTCATTGCATGAAAACTGACAGGTCTTTTGCAACTACAGGGAAGTTAAAAAAAATGGCAAATTCAAGAAAGAGTTTAACACTTATGTCTGTAACAAATCAGAAAGAAAGTGATGCTAAACATGAAATGGTTAAGTATGTTTCTAACAATCATGAAGTGTCACAAGAAGTACAACATGAGGTTCAACTGCATACTTTGGTTACTGTTCCTGTTCATAAGATGAAGCATGTTGTTTTATTCTCATTCGCATATTCAATATTGTTGTTTAGTTTGATGCTATTCAGTGGTGTATAGATGCTAACTGCGAAAAAGAATGTAGATGATTGTGAAATAGATTGGATGATTACTTTGATAAACAATACTATCTCATTTTTCATGTTTATTGTGGTCATTCAGGTGATTATTGTCCAAGCAAAAAGGATGGATGATACAAGACAAGTGGGGAGGAAGTACCCTCACTTATTACCTGTGTAAAACCAGGCTTTTGGTGGTCCAAAAGATTTGAGTGGGGAGGCTTGATCCAGGAGGATCTGCAATGCTCAAAAATAAATTTCTCCAATTCTCATGAAATATACACCATCACGAAGTTCTCATTTCAAGCTTTCCGGTGGCAGAAACAGATCAAAAAATAGAGTCCGTATGAAAAATTTATCGCAAATTCAAGTTTGGGTCAAACAGGTAAAAAGTCAACTGTCAAAGGATCAAAGTGACACATGGAATATTCAACATGTGACACTTGGAAGATTCTATGCTCGACAAGTGGTAGCTCCTACAACTGACACATGGCATTTCAGATCTCGACATTTGGCGATTTCTAATGTTGACAAGTGGCAAGGGGTGATTGGTCCACATGGTATGGTTTTGGCCAACCATGGGCTGACACATGGCCCAATCACATGGTTCCACGTGTCACCTTGGATGGGGCCTTAAATGAATGAATAATTTTTTTTTTATAATTCCATGGGATTTGAACCCATGACTTATCAATATAACAAAGTCCTAGCACTAATGTACTAGCCATAAAGGCAAGAACCAAACTTTAGAAATATATCCACTTTTAAAAAATTAAACATTGAGCACCTTTTCATGGCTAAGGGAGGCGCACCCTGTTGGGTGCTAGGTCACATGACATGGGTTGTGACTAGGGACGTGACCAGGGCATGGGGGATTAAAGGTCTAGCACCATGCCACATGTCACCCATGCAACCATAAAAAGGGGTGTGCATCGTATTTTTGGGTGCTTAACCATTATTTGCCAATCTATCTTTTGGTTTTGAAGGTTTGACATGAATTGCAAGAATTGGATGCTCACCAGAGCCAAACTCAAGTGAGGAGAAGGCCAACTTGAGGATTTTAATCCATAGATTCAAAGGAGACCTCGTAAACAAGAGATGTATTCACATAGGAAGCTAAGTCCTTATGCATCTGAGGATGATCTCTTCGAGGCATTTCAATTGATGAAAGACATGGTAGAGGAGATTTACTATGAAAGAGGACAACAAATAATTTCAAAGGTTGAAGAAGGTGAATCTTGAGTAAGAGTAGAAGGAAGAGTTGAAGGTGGTGGACCTTCATAACCTTCTTCCCCTTCATCCTTGTCATCTACAAGTGAAGCAAGTGTACATTCCTCCAAGGATAAGCAACCTAAAAAAACTCATCATTCTTCTGATATGCCTTTATTAAAGCTTGATGTAAAATTTAAATTACCCACATATGATGGTGATTTAAATGCAAAAAAGATAGATAATTGGGTTAGACAACTTGAATTCTATTGCAGGATCATGGGCTGTGATCAAGGGTGCGACTTGGGCATGGGGGCTTAAAGGGTCTAGCACCAGGCCACATGTCACCCATGCAACCACAAAAAGGGGCGCACATCCTATTTTTAGGTGCTTAACCATTATTTTCCAATTTAGTGGGGTTTTACCTTATTTTAAAGAATTTATGCTAATTTTTGTGGATTTTTGGCGAAAAAGAGTGGATCTGGAGCTCAAGAAGAGGCCAGATTGTTTGGAGAAGTTGGGAATTCGACCCCAAGTCTTTTTATATGTAAACTAGGCATGTGTGCCATCAATAGACATTGATTTTGTTGCAAGGATGTGGAGAGAAAGCTTATAGAAGAGAGACCTTTTTTTCTGGTTCTCATGTTGTAAGAGGCCTTTTTGAGCCCATTCGAGAGAGGATTTTGGTGAGGTACTTTGCATCTGATCATGGAGGTCATGTACAACATATGCATAGTGCTTTTGAAACAGATTGTAATCAGATTTTTGATGTAACTGATAATTTGGAGAAGAGAAATAAAGTGGTCACCACTGGAAGCAGGACCCAGAGACGTAGCCACACCTTGGTGAACTCCGTTATCAAACTTCTCGTGTCTCTATTTCTCTCTTACTGTTGTCCTTCCTTCTTTAATTTATGCACTTAATATTTGTTAATTCCTCATAATAACTATGATTTTATGTGTTTCACATTCTTATCGATCCGGTGCATAAGATACATAAACTTAACTTGCAAAGTTTGTTAGTAAAACCTCTCATTTTCAGATCAATTTCACACATATAGAATTGTTTTCCCTTGCATTTGTGTCATGGCCTCCAGTTAGGTGCATGACATCTAAAACATCTAATTTTGTCATCTTCTATGTTAGATGGTGGAGTCCCTTTGTAAACGGGAGTAAAATTTGAAATTGGTTATTCAAAATGAGACCAGGGAGGTCGCTGAAAGAACAACACTTTTTCTTCTACCAACCTGGATTTTAATCGCAACTGCTCCACATCCTTGATATCTATTAGTTTAAGTTCTTTTTTTATGTCTTCCTTCAATCCCTATATGGCAATTTGTAGGAGGCGATCATATGATAAAACAATCACATGGGTAGCTAACACATGTAACTCGATAAAGAATTCATCCATCGCGCCTACCTGTTGTAATCGAGTGAGTTTGGAAAAGACTTCCTTTTCCTCGATGTTATGAAATATATTGAAAAATTGCTTCTTAAATTTCTCCCATTCCCATGATTGAGATTTTGTGTGGCACCTTAAGAACAAGTCACTTGCTTCCTTATCTAAGTGTAATGATGAAAAGCTAATTTTCTCCTCATTGTCACACATCTTATGTAACTCAAAATAGTGTTCAAGTTGATTAATCCACCTTGTGATTTCCTTGTCATCTTCTCCATCAAATCTCGATACATCGAATCTCATCTTGTGTGTAAATCCGTTATATGATCTAAAATTAGATGAATGTTTGGGGGGCAGAAAAAGGAGTGGTGGGAGTGGAAACTGTGGCTATTTAATTCCTTATTCCTATTTTCCAATGATGAAACATGGGCCTTGAGCTCATAGTGGTTTTCTCCCCATGAATTTAATACTTATTCCACACCAAGTCTTATGGAGAAATCGTCTATCTCATTGATTTATTTGTAAATTTTATCTATACCGTTGAGTTTGTTTAAATATCATCCATTGAGGTGTTTAATTCTGTTACATCTACACCACTGAGTTTGCTGGAGATCACCACCACCAAGGTTTTTAATGCATTTAACTCGTCATTTAACTCTTTATTGGGTGACATATTGCTTGTGTTGGATGATGTGTTTCCCGTGGCACCTGAATTTCTCATGGTTCCCTTTAATAGTTTTTTTAATGCTACACCTTCAAGTTTACATTTATTTAAATATTTTAAAAAATATATATTAAATATTAGTTGAGATGAGGTGAGTGGTGGGCTTCCTCGCTTGACTTTGGTTTCAGTCGCTTGGGGTTTTAGGTAGCTCATAATGACTTTGGTTTCAGTCGCTTGGGTTTTTAGGTGGTTCATAAAGATAAAATTTTTATTCCACACATGTTATTCACTTTTACATGAATAATTACTTCAGGTAAAGAAATATTACTTTTACTTTTTTAGTTTTCAGGTTATTAAATTTTGTGTGAATACTTATAAATCTTGAGGATTTGTATTCTTTTTTATTTATTTTTAATCCTCCATGCAAAAATTTCTTCACCTAGAGAGAATGTAAATGGAGTGCCAGTTTTTTTTAAAACCACAAATATGTCAATATCTTGGCTCAGATACCAATTGGAGGAGATCCAGTGGGACTGGATATATAAAATAATAATAATAATAAATATATTATTCTAGTCCCTTTTACAACAAAGAATGACCCGCTTTATATAGATATTTTAGTGAAGAGAAACACCCTTCACAACTCTCAATTACAAATATTAATAATCACATATATTACTTATTAATGAAAATTTAGTTATGCTACATATTTAATGTTAATGTTAACAATGGAATTAAAAGTTAAAGTTAAAGAAAATAAAGTTTAAGAAATATAATTTTTCAAGATTGAATTTCAAAGAACATAAAATATGGCTATAATTGAGGAGATGAGTAAAAAGTTAAAAGGAAAATAACATTGGATAATAGATAAAAATTAAACCAAGAAATAAAAAAGAAATAAGTTTAAAATAATAAATAAATAAATAGAAGGGCTAATGATCAATATGATGAGTAGTGGGTCTCCAAGATTAGCTAAGTTTGTAGCCATCTTCCTCATTAAAATTATTAGGATGTGAGTATGCAGGTTTTCACAATTAGTCATAATGCTAGAAAATTTTCTAGATACAAAATGTGTGTGAAGTTTTGAAACGTCCAAATTTTCTAGTGGACAGTCCACCCATCATGAGAGACATAAAAAACTGATATGTTGAAAAAGAATGTTGAGGTTTGTATTTATAGAGAAAATTGCTAACATGGAGAAAAAAGATAACAAATAACAATGAATAAATAATCCTTAAAATTAGGTATTCAATAAAGAAGGTAAAATAATAGAGTTTTTAATAAGGAAATAAAAGAGGTTGTTGAGATTAGATGAAAAATTGAAATAATCATAAACTATTAAAATAATAATAAAGTATTAAAATAACGGATTAAGGTGAGTTGAGAAAAGACGATAATGAATATAAGTAAATAAAGAATTGGAAAAATCTATTTAGGGAAACAATATAATGAAGATGATAAAGTAAAACTAAATAGTATTCAATAAAGGCCATCTGAACGATTCATATTGAAATTAAAAGGATTTTTTTATTAAAAAATTAAAAGTAGGCATAAGAAAGAGAATAATAATAAAGTAATTAAAGTATTCAATAAAGGCCATCTGAACGATTCATATTGAGATTAAAAGAATTTTTTTATTAAAAAATTAAAAGTAGGCATAAGAAAGAGAATAATAATAAAGTAATTAAAATGAGTAGTTGGCAAAGATTTCATTAATTAAGTGGAGATTTAATATAATTATTATGAGATAATAATATCTGATAAAGAAAAAAGTAAAAGGATTTTTCTAATTTAGAGTGAGATTTAATGTATGAGATAATCATAATATAAAGTTAAATGAATTATTTACTTAAATGTGTGATTTAATATGTGTAATATAAGATAATAATAATGAAGAAAGTAATGAGTTAAGAAAAAGTCAGAGAGATTAAGAAAAAAGATGCCAGGAGAGGAATAATTAGGTGCAGAATATAATATGAGTAAGGAGAGAGAATGAGGGAGAGGTTGGAGACAATCAGGAAACTACAATTTCAAAGGAGGAAGCCTATTCGTCAAGATGATGAAAGGTGGGCTTCCAGGATTGGCTAAGTTTGTAAACATCTTTGGGATTAAATTTATTGCCTGATGTTTTTCTATTTCAAGGGCTTCCTAAATGAGATGGGAGAATTAATGAGTGACTGAGGCTAAAATTTTAGTTTGGTTGAAGAAAATAAGGTGCTTGGATTTAAAAGAGTGTTCGACAATAGCTGATTTGGATATTAGGTTATAAGTAATATCAACTATATGCTCTTTAAGCCTGGCTTTAAAGGTTCTCCCAGTTTGACCTATGTACGATTTCCCATAGGAGAAAGGAATCTGGTAAATTCTTGGGCCAAGCATTCGTTTAAATTTATCTTTAGCAGCATAATGAGTTGTTTGAGGGTTTTGTAGGTTTTGAACATGGTTTTGATATTCTTCTTAGCCAAGCATTTCACGATATGATTGGTGGTGCCCTGGATATAAGGAAGAGAGAGGAGAGCATGAGGAGGGGAGGAGGATGAGGATAATGTTTTTATCTAGGTGGATCTTGTGGCCGATAAATTAATGTTATCAAATGCTAATGAAAATGTCTCTATGTTGAAGAGCTCAACGAGAGATTTACAACTGAACTTGAATGGGCTCTTGAAATGGACGTCGTATGAGGAAGTTATCACGTTCTGAAGTTTTGAACAAACAAGAAACAATAATCACAGGGATGACACATGACATCACCAGAGACTGACACGTGGAAGTACAAATAGTGACACGTGGAAATACAGATGGTGACATGTGGAAATATGAACACTGACATGCGGTAGTGCACGCAGTGACATGTGGCAGTATGGATATGTTGATTGGACTGTACAAATGTTGATGTGGAGTGTTGACTAGACAGTATGGATGCTGACATGGCCTACTAACTGGACTGTATGGATGTTGATGTGGCAGGTTGACTAGATTTTACAGATGCTCACATGGATTGATGCCTGGGCGTACATAGGACGATGTGGTGGGTCAATGTGGTGCTGATGTGGCGGGTTGATGTGGTGCTGATGTGGTGGGATGACTGTGTAGGGTATGGGCCACCACGTGGAACAATAGGAAGCTTACACATGGCAGCTCCAATTCACCCAAAAGGGCCTTATCAACTCTGGAACACTTGACGAGTGGATCGAACCCCCAACCTCACCGCCAACAACCGACGACTTTACCAACATACCACCGATGGATGTTGTTATGGTTAAATGTAAATATATTATTTGAAGTTGTGTTGTTGTAAAAACATACCATAGGGGGAGGTCCGTGGGCTTGACCCTGCGACCTCCACCCATATAATCAGCCATTTACCATTGCGCCAATGTATTGTACCTTGATATGACAACCAAATATATTGTATTTTTTATGTAAATATTCCAATAGTCATATAAATCCACAACAAGCCATGGGTTTGAACCATCGACCCCTTGCTTTATATCCAAATAAATTTACCATTTGGCTAAGCTTGGAACTTGGAAAAATAATTCAGCTTGAATTGTTTTAAAGTTCTAGTTTTTTGGGTATGTAAGGGGGAAAATGAGCATTTTTATCCCTTTTTGAGTGTAGGATGAGAAGGGAAAGTTGTTCCCAAGAATGTTGCAACCTTCCTAAAGAGGCCAAATACAAGTTTTGAGTAGGTTGGAGACTATTTGATGTAATTAAGCATTTGAACATCATTAATGGAGCGATCACTCATTGTAAGCGGGCTCAGAGATGTAGCCCAGGAGGGGTGAACTCCATTATCAACCTGTGTTTTTTTTTCTTTGTTATATGCTCTATATTTTCTTCTATTTCAGTTTTGCAAACAATTTCATTAAAACATTTAAAATGGTTGAGCTAAGTTAATTTCAAATTTAATTATTTGCAATCAAGTCAATGGATTTTCCGCTGAAGTTTGGTATCAGAGCATGTTTGATAGGATTTTCAAAGTGGTGAATGTTAGCCAAGCTCAAGATCAAGCACGGTGAAGGATTTCTTGAAGAAGATAATCCAAAAATTGGACACATATTCTAAAGACGAGAAATGTCGTCCCCGAGAGAAGGACATCCTTTTCATTCTAAGGAGGATTTCTTTGAAGCATTCATGGCGATGAAAGCTACGATGGAAGAATTGTACAGGGACTGAAAGAAGGTCGAGAAAGGTGGTCCGTCGAAATCAAATTCAAAATTTGAAGGAGAAGGAAGTGGTGGCGACCCTCCTAAGATTCCTCCATCTCCATCATCTTCATCCTCTTCTTCTAGTTCGAGTGGAAGATCTTCTTTAAAGAAGCATTTTAAGAAAACTCCTTTTGATTTGCCTTTATTAAAACTTGATGTTAAGTTTTATTTGTCCAGGTATGATGGTGAACTTAACGTAGAAAATTTAGATATCTAGATCAGGAAACTTGAAGTTTATTGCAGGATTTAGAAGATTGTTGATGAAAATGCAAAGATCCAACTAGCCTCTCTTCGACTGGAAGGAATAACTTTGATCTAGTAGGAGAGTAACATGCAGGAATATCTTCTTAAAGGGGTAAAATTATCTCTTCTTGGAATGAGTTTACTTCTACATTAAAGAAACATTTTTTTCCATTAGGCTACATGTAACAAGCAATGATGGATTGGAAAACATTAAGGCAAGCTAAATAACAAAGTGTACATATGTATACCTAGGCGTTTCAGAAGAGATCTTTGATATTAGGCATTCCTTTGTACACACAATAAACTTTGTTAAAGTATAAAGGTGGATTACATGATTATTTGAAGCATGCAATACTTATGTTTAATCCAACTAACCTTGATGGAGTTAGCATACAAGCGACTCACCTTAAGTTAGGTAAAATGAATGACCATGATAGTTTCTCAAACTCAAACGAACTGCTAGAATGAAGAAGGATTATGAGAGACTGTCTTGTTCTCATTTTCAAAATAAAGGGCATGATGAGGATAATTGTTTGAAATTGCATCCAGAATTGAATCCAAATTGGCCTTGACATCAGAAAGGTAAAAACAAGATCAAAACCATACTTCATGATATTGAATCATATTGTGTTGATGAAACTAAGGTTACAACTATGGGCATCATGGGTATATTTTCTATTGCTAGTTCTAGTTCATGTGCTTCTTCTTCAAAGGCTAATGTAATCCCCGATGAAAGGAAAATGAATGAATTTTTTCATATACGAGTCATATCAAAACACACTAAGATAGACACACTTGTTGATAATGGATCACAAATAAATCTTATTTCAGTGCAAGTTGTTAAGATTTTGGGATTGGAAACTAAGCCTTATCTAAGAGAGTATCCTTTGGGTTGGTTTTGTGAGAATGCTAAGTTACAGGTAACTAAGTAATGTAAACTAAAATTTTCAATCACATCTAGTTTCATTGATGAGGTAGAGTTAGATGTAGTTCCACTTGACATTTGTGGGATTGTTTTGGGAAGTCCGTACTTATATGACAGGAAGAACATTTTCTACAGGGAGAAAAACAAGTATAATCTCTTCAAATATGGGATCAAGTTCATTGTGATAGATCATCAAATGAAGATTAATTTGTCTATGGTCACTATGGGGAAAGTCAAAACACTAGCTAATGTAAGCAAGAACTTGTCACTCATGTCTGTAAAAGTTAAGGATGAATGTGATCCTAGAAATGAAGTAGTTAAGTTTGATTCTAACTATAATGAGTTATTTTAGGACTCACAAGAAGTATAGAATGAGATGTCACTACATGAAATTATCTAAGATCCATGCTTACAGTCTATGGTTAAAATTAAAATAGATCCTTTGGTTAATGTTGCTCTAGTTAAGAAGGAGACATATGTTGTTGATTCATTCTCTTTCACATTTTTGTATTAAGTGTTATAACTAGAAAATGACTCACTACAAATACAAACAATGGATGAAGAAACAATTAATACAAATACATCATACTACCAGTATTCATGGAAGGATTACACTTAGTTTGGCAAGACAATGATGAAACTATGTAAAAGTGGTTCTAGAAATCCACACACATTCATCCAAAGCCACATGTGCACATCCACATAGGATAACATGGTGTACGAAGTGCAAAGTGCATGGAGTGTGTAAGTGAGAATCGAAAGACCCGTGCAGACTCTTAAACGATTCATTGATGAGTTTGGTCGGGCATCACCTACTTTTGGGATGAAGGGGATTTCCCCCATAGCTAAAATCTCCCCCAAATATTTCCTTGGGATCACCGAAAAGGATGGGAGGTACCTCTGAGGGCCTCCCATTCACATTTGGAAGCAGTTAATAAAAATCTTGTCATCCCCCTATAAATAAAGGGCCATTGTATGCAAAAAAGAAGAATCATTTGAGTATTGTTATGCTGCTCATTTTTAGCTTTGGGAAGCCACCTTCCTCTTAGAAATATTTGGGCATCCATAAAAAGTGTTAGAATCTCTCCTCTCGAGTAGTCCATCACTCTTTTCTTCACCATTTTACTTTGTTAGCCATTGATAATAGAAAGAATACTTTGTACTTGGGGACTCAAGAGCCTACCCAAGGAGGAAGAGGGGAATCATAAGTTCCCATATTTATCCAAGAAGTATCATTTTGAAGATCAATTTACTTGGAATATCTCTCTTGTGTTTTCTTTGTGCATTCATTTCAAGTTATTGTTTTCTTAGTTTAGATTTATTTCATTGTTGTTTATTTCTTGTTTATTTATGTTAGTTGAGCCACTAACCAACTAACTCTCTACTGTGATTTATGGATAACCTAACTAGATAGTTATCGGACCTCCTTTTTCTCACCCTTTTGAAAAAACGAACCCAACATATTGGCGACCATACTGGGGATGTGAATCAAAATTCTCCCCAATCAGGATTTTAGAATGTTATTTCTTACTTGTTTGGATGTGCAGGGATCAAAACCAACCTAAAATCACCACTTGAGAGAGAGATTTCACCCCATAGTGAGAGAAGTTTTTCAAAATTTCATCCCACCAACTTTCCTACGTGCACACGGGTTCAAGATGAATAGATGCGTGGTTCGTGCACATCCGAGCTCTGTCATAGCTCTCCAAACAAGCCTATTTTTTATTCTGTCGCACACTTGTATTATTTTTGCAAAATTGTAAGTCTTGAGTTTCCCACTCCCACTCAGTAGTTTAGATTTTATTTTAGCACTTTGTAAAAGCCAGTACAAGCAATATGAGATCTCGTTCTTGCATCCATAAACCCCACATCACACATAGATAATTAGGAAGATTAAAAGGAACCATAATATATTTGATTTCCTTTATTACCATGTGGATGTCTTAAAAGGTTGTGCATTTGAATTTCAGGACAACACTTTCATTTTACAAAGTCATCACATTAAACCGAGACTAGAAGACCATCTAAACCAACCTTGGAGTATGCTCTTTCCTCTCACCTTAGTGTGACCTTGGAAATTAGAAAAAGAGGTTTCTTAGATAAGTCTACACCTCCCTTGGTAAATCAATCTTTAAAAAAAATAAAAGAGGCCAATCCTCTCAAAACTTAGTTGTTGAAAATTAAATCTTAAAAGAGTTGTAAGGGCCCATATGCCCACATACATGCAATTCTAGGATAATTTTCAAAATTTTTAGAGTAAGTCACCTAAGGAGTTTAAAGAAGTTATAAGGGCCCACACATGCCCATATGCTCACAATATAGGACTAATTTCAATTTTTTCTATATTACAAAACGCCTTACGAAGATAAAGGGTCCAAGTAAGGATTATCATATCCACCATGATCGCTTAGGATTTCCTTTCATTCACAAGGGTCATTTTAATTTTTTTTAGGTAAGTTATCTAAAAATGATAAGTAAAGGACCACACAATGTCCACCATGCTAAAATCTTGAATTTAAATTATTAAAAACTTGTTTCACCATCACCACTCCTTGTAGACACTCTCACTTATTTAAAAACCTTTTTTTTAGATACTTGAAACTCTTGTGGGATTCATTTGTTTAGAAAAGGGTCTTTGTATGCACCTTCATAAATAAAAAAGTTGGTCCATGACCCCTACTTCACAACCCTCTTTCACATTCTAAAAAAAATCATAATCAACACATTTTCTAACCTCCACAAGAGGAACAAGAAAAGAAAAGTGTAGTCTAAGTTACGATTTTGAGGATAGGTATCCAAATAACTCCCCATTATCCTTTTCTCATTTAAAATTAGAAATTTGTGAAATAGGGTACATAAATCCTCCCAATCAATCATTACTACACCATAAGGTAGGGAGACACGCATGAAGGGTTGAATACCAAGGTCCAGTTGTTTTGTGCATTCCTCGTTGGGTCACCCAACCCTTGGAAAGAATCCAGCCTGTGATGGATTTCTGAGGCCAAAAATCTAAATGTCGTGCTTGATCGAGGTAACTTAGTGGCCAATTATAGGTTGTATCTACCCAGGTGGAGGTTGTGGGATACAGTCACACATTAATCATATTTTGAATGACTATTGGGAAATATCACTAGTCCTTTCGGGATATGCACCCTTCACCCCTCATTATAACTGATTATTCATACCTTTACTAGCTCCTCTTTTGGTGGATTCATGCCCCACTGTTAAGTGCTTTTGGAAGGCCCAATGATTTTTGAGAGGAAGGACAATAGATCTATTAGGACACTTGCATTTTATTTAATTCCCCCACATAGATAAAACCCCAAACCATCTTACATTGCTACTTTTTTATGTATGATTACCATTGATTGATCACATATAGCTTTCAAAACATTGTTTATATAGTCCACATTTACCAAAGAACTTATTCATTTATTCTTTTCACTACCACTTGCACACATATACATATAGTCCCGAACCATAGGGGAACCACAACATCCCCATTGTTCTAGACATCTGAAAACCTCCCCCCAATCTTGAAGGTGTTCCCAATTTGGTTGACACATCAGTACAACCAACACACACACA